>WNWK01051119.1:0-12595 GCA_009830355.1 Cherax destructor
GTTGAACTACTGGTGAAGGTGAACTACTTGTGAAGGTGAACTACTGGTGAAGGTGAACTACTGTTGAACTACTGGTGAAGGTGAACTACTGGTGAAGGTGAACCTCTGGTAAGTGAACTACTGGTGAAGGTGAACTTCTGGTAAGGTGAACTACTGGTGAATGTGAACTACTCTTGATGGTGAACTACTGGTGAAGGTGAACTACTCTTGATGGTGAACTACTGGTGAAGGTGAACTTCTGGTAAAGGTGAACTACTGGTGAAGGTGAACTACTCTTGATGGTGAACTACTGGTGAAGGTGAACTACTCTTGATGGTGAACTACTCGTGAAGGTGAACTACTCTTGATGGGGAACTACTGGTGAAGGTGAACTACTTTTGATGGTGAACTACTGGTGAAGGTGAACTACTCTTGATGGTGAAGTACTGGTGAAGGTGAACTACTCTTGATGGTGAACTACTGGTGAAGGTGAACTACTCTTGATGGTGAAGTACTGGTGAAGGTGAACTACTCTTGATGGTGAACTACTGGTGAAGGTGAACTACTTTTGATGGTGAACTACTGGTGAAGATGAACTTCTCTTGATGGTGAACTACTGGTGAAGGTGAACTACTCTTGATGGTGAACTACTGGTGAAGGTGAACTACTCTTGATGGTGAACTACTGGTGAAGGTGAACTACTCTTGATGGTGAAGTACTGGTGAAGGTGAACTACTATTGTAAGTTAACTACAGATTAATGTGAAGATGCTCCTTTAACAAACACAAGGTGGCCATTTTTTATCATAGGAAGGTCATTTTTTATCACAGAAAGGTCATTTTTTATCACAGAAGGTCATTTATGATCATAGAAAGGTCATTTTTATCACAGAAAGGTCATTTTGATCAAAGAAAGGTTATTTTTATCACAGAAAGATCATTTTTATCACAGAAAGGTCATTTTTGATCACTGAAAGGTCATTTTGTGTCATAGAAAGGTCATTTATGATCCCAGAAAGGTCATGTTTGATCACAGAAAGGTCATTTTGTATAATAGAAAGGTCATGTTTGATCACAGAAAGGTCATTTTGTATCATAGAAAGGTCATGTTTGATCACAGAAAGGTCATTTTGTATCATAGAAAGGTCATTTTTGATCACAGAAAGGTCAATTCACTTCCCTCCAACATGAAAAGTGGTGACTGTGTTCTTTTCTTTGGGTTATTTTGGCTTTGTGGTTAAACAGAAGTTTTCGTACAAAATCGTTTCCTTTAGCTGAAATAATTGTTATTAATAACTGTAATATCAGATGAACAATTGAACTGAAAACCTTTTTTATTCATCTAAAATATTACAAATGTTTGCGGCCTGGAGATTTGACCTTACGGCAGAGGGTAATTGTTATAAATGTTCTGGTATATAGTAGGTTATGGCATGTGGGCGGGGGGTTATCCGTTGGTAGAGGTGGATGTGAAGTGACTGGAAGCAAGAATTTTGAGGTATGTGTGGGGTTATGGGAAGCATTGGTTGCACCAGGATGTTGTAAGATTAATGGTGAGACTTGAGGGACTGGGACTTATACCTATTCGAATTAGACTCAAAAGTGTGTAAATGAAGCAACGCTTTCTGATGAAGGAGAGGTGAGGGAAGACAGTTAGGGAGGTATGGAGTGATCTGTGTAAATGGTGGGGAGGGAAGGAGCTGCAGGTATGTGGTGACATGTTGAGAGGGCTGATAGCTGTGAGGGAGTCGAAGGGGTTGGCTTTACGCAAGATGGAGAGAGTGGTGGAGGGAGGAGAGGTTGAGGAAGGTGTAGCTGTGTACCTTTATATGATTGGAAAGGTATATGGGAGGGGTTACGAGGGTTGAGATTAAGAGCGAGAGTGAGAGAGTTTGTGTATCGGTGTTTGCACGGTGTTGTGGATTCTCGTGCAATATTGTATAGAATGGTGGCGAGTGTGTGTTGTAGCAGGTGGCAGATGGAGGCGACAGTATATCATGTAGCGTTTTGTTGTGAAAGTTTGGGTTCCGTTAGGGTATGGTTTAGTGGGATATTGCAAGCAATGGGGGGAGGTGGGATATCGGTTTTGAGGTCATTACGTTTAGATATTGGTGGTGTGGGAGATGTTGTGCGGCGTGCCTTGCGGTATGTAGTGGTAGACTATTTGTTTGTTTCGTGGAATTTAAGGGAGGATTGTGGGGGAGTTCGGATTAGGGTAATTGCTGCCCAAATATATAGAACTAAGTTTATGAATAGGGTGGTATATGGGGGTAGATGGGTAACGGCATTTCGGACTGTTATAGGAGTATGAGGACGGGGAGTTTACAGAGCGTAATGACTGGAGAAAGGTAAGGGCTCGATTTCGTGCGGGGTGATATCAGGTATGGTGTATGCATGGTGAAGATGGTGGGTGTGGGGTGATATCAGGTATGGTGTATGCATGGTGAAGATGGTGGGTGTGGGGTGATATCAGGTATGGTGTATGCATGGTGAAGATGGTGGGTGTGGGGTGATATCAGGTATGGTGTATGCATGGTGAAGATGGTGGGTGTGGGGTGATATCAGGTATGGTGTATGTATGGTGTTACGGCCCCCTACCTAACAACGGTTGTTAGGTAGTTACCTTACCGGCCGGCAGTCAAGGGGTTACGTCATCAGACCTGATGTTTGACTTCCGAGCCGGCTTGACTGACAGTGTCCACCAGACTCTAGTAGAGAGTGTCCACCAGACTCTAGTAGAGAGTGTCCACCAGACTCTAGTAGAGAGTGTCCACCTGACTCTCCTAGAGGGTGTCAACTATACTCTCACACTGGAGAGCGTTAACCGGACTCTCCACATACACTATTGTAGTGTGTCCTTCCGACTCTCCCTACACCATTGGAGAGTGCTCACCGGACTCTGTTCCCTACACCTTGGAGAGTGTACAGACTCTTCCCTACACCTTGGAGAGTGTACAGACTCTTCCTTAGAACCTTGGAGAGTGTACACCAGACTCTCCAACTGGAGAGTGTCCTAGACTCTCCCAGAACTCCAACGAGAGTGTCCTAGACTCTCCCAGAACTCCAACTGGAGAGTGTCCTAGACTCTCCCAGAACTCCAACTGGGGAGTGTAAACTCTCCCAGATACTCCACTGGAGTGTTCGACAGATAGACCTTGAGAGTGACTCTTCATGCTGGTGACGGCCTTAGACTCCAACTACTGGCTTATTCATCAGACTGTACCTGAGACTGTGTACCGAGACTGTTATACCTGAAATATCGTACCTGAAATGAAATTATTGTACCTGAGACTGTGTACCCGGAGTTGTGAGACTGTACCTGAAAGTGTCACTGAGTTGTAGTGTCACTGGTGTTTACTCTGAGTGATTTCAGGCAGTGTGTGTTCATTGATGTAGTGACAACTGGTGGCACGACACAAGTGGAATAGTCGTGTGATTTGGTGTTGGTGTCGGATGACGCGGTGTTAAGGTTTTAGAGACGGAGTCATGACACAGGGGGCGTGCCATGTGGCACAGAGAGTGTCGTGTGACACGGAGAGAAGGCGTGTTGTGTAACACAGAGACAAGGGTGTCTGATGACACGGAAGAGAATGCGTGTCATGACTAGAGGTGTGGTGGTGTCCTGTGTGACACGTTGATGGCAGCGACATCTGACACTGCACTGAATTTTTATGACTGTTTTACTTGTGATTTTTTTACTACGTTATAAATGTGTATAGAGATATATGTTTTTACACAAATTATAAGATATGTTTTTATTCAGATTATGTTTTTATATTAATAATATATATAATATAATAAATATCTGAAAAATGAGATTTTACTCATTATCCCAAACAGTCGTTATTACAAATGTTTTTTTATTTGTAATATATGGTGAAGATGGTGGGTGTGGGATGATATCAGGTATGGTGCATGCATGGTGAAGATGGTGGGTGTGGGGTGATATCAGGTATGGTGTATGCATAATGAAGATGGTGGGTGTGGGGTGATATCAGGTATGGTGCATGCATGGTGAAGATGGTGGGTGTGGGGTGATATCATGTATGGTGTATGCATGGTGAAGATGGTGGGTGTGGGGTGATATCAGGTATGGTGTATGCATGGTGAAGATGGTGGGTGTGGGGTGATATCAGGTATGGTGTATGTATGGTGAAGATGGTGGGTGTGGGGTGATATCAGGTGTTGTGTATGCATAATGAAGATGGTGGGTGTGGGGTGATATCAGGTATGGTGCATGCATGGTGAAGATGGTAGGTGTGGGGTGATATCAGGTATGGTGTATGCATGGTGAAGATGGTGGGTGTGGGGTGATATCAGGTATGGTGTATGCATTGTGAAGATGGTGGGTGTGGGGTGATATCAGGTATGGTGTATGCATAGTGAAGATGGTGGGTGTGGGTTGATATCAGGTATGGTGTATGCATGGTGAAGATGGTGGGTGTGGGGTGATATCAGGTATGGTGTATGTATGGTGAAGATGGTGGGTGTGGGGTGATATCAGGTATGGTGCATGCATGGTGAAGATGGTGGGTGTGGGGTGATATCAGGTATGGTGCATGCAATTGAAGATGGTGGGTGTGGGGTGATATCAGGTATGGTGTATGTATTTTGAAGATGGTGGGTGTGGGGTGATATCAGGTATGGTGTATGCATGGTGAAGATAGTGGGTGTGGGGTGATATCAGGTATGGTGTATGCATGGTGAAGATGGTGGGTGTGGGTTGATATCAGGTATGGTGCATGCATGGTGAAGATGGTGGGTGTGGGGTGATATCAGGTATGGTGTATGCATGGTGAAGATGGTGGGTGTGGGGTGATATCAGGTATGGTGTATGCATGGTGAAGATGGTGGGTGTGGGGTGATATCAGGTATGGTGCATGCATGGTGAAGATGGTGGGTGTGAGGTGATATCAGGTATGGTGTATGTATGGTGAAGATGGTTAGTGTGGGGTGATATCAGGTATGGTGTTTGTATGGTGAAGATGGTGGGTGTGGGGTGATATCAGGTATGGTGTATGTATGGTGAAGATGGTGGGTGTGGGGTGATATCAGGTATGGTGCATGCATGGTGAAGATGGTGGGTGTGGGGTGATATCAGGTATGGTGTATGTATGGTGAAGATAATGGGTGTGGGGTGATATCAGGTATGGTGTATGCATGGTGAAGATGGTGGGTGTGGGGTGATATCAGGTATGGTGTATGCATGGTGAAGATGGTGGGTGTGGGGTGATATCAGGTATGGTGCATGCATGGTGAAGATGGTGGGTGTGGGGTGATATCAGGTATGGTGTATGCATGGTGAAGATGGTGGGTGTAGGGTGATATCAGGTATGGTGTATGCATGGTGAAGATGGTGGGTGTGGGGTGATATCAGGTATGGTGTATGCATGGTGAAGATGGTGGGTGTGGGGTGATATCAGGTATGGTGTATGCATGGTGAAGATGGTGGGTGTGGGGTGATATCAGGTATGGTGTATGTATGGTGAAGATGGTGGGTGTGGGGTGATATCAGGTATAGTGTATGTATGGTGAAGATGGTGAATGTGGGGTGATATCAGGTATGGTGTATGCATGGTGAAGATGGTGGGTGTGGGGTGATATCAGGTATGGTGCATGCATGGTGAAGATGGTGGGTGTTGGGTGATATCAGGTATGGTGTATGCATGGTGAAGATAGTGGGTGTGGGGTGATATCAGGTATAGTGTATGTATGGTGAAGATGGTTGGGTGTGGGGTGATATCAGGTATGGTGCATGCATGGTGAAGATGGTGGGTGTGGGTGATATCAGGTATGGTGTATGTATGGTGAAGATGGTTGGTGTGGGGTGATATCAGGTATGGTGTATGCATGGTGAAGATGGTGGGTGTGGGGTGATATCAGGTATGGTGTATGCATGGTGAAGTTGGTTGGGTGTGGGGTGATATCAGGTATGGTGCATGCATGGTGAAGATGGTGGGTGTGGGGTGATATCAGGTATGGTGTATGTATGGTGAAGATGGTGGGTGTGGGGTGATATCAGGTATGGTGTATGCATGGTGAAGATGGTGGGTGTGGGGTGATATCAGGTATGGTGTATGCATGGTGAAGATGGTGGGTGTGGGGTGATATCAGGTATGGTGTATGCATGGTGAAGTTGGTTGGGTGTGGGGTGATATCAGGTATGGTGCATGCATGGTGAAGATGGTGGGTGGGGGTGATATCAGGTATGGTGTATGCATTGTGAAGATGGTGGGTGTGGGGTGATATCAGGTATGGTGTATGCATGGTGAAGATGGTGGGTGTGGGGTGATATCAGGTATGGTGTATGCATGGTTACGTTGGTTGGGTGTGGGGTGATATCAGGTATGGTGCATGCATGGTGAAGTTGGTTGGGTGTGGGGTGATATCAGGTATGGTGTATGCATGGTGAAGATGGTGGGTGTGGGGTGATATCAGGTATGGTGTATGCATGGTGAAGATGGTGGGTGTGGGGTGATATCAGGTATGGTGTATGCATGGTGAAGATGGTGGGTGTGGGGTGATATCAGGTATGGTGTATGCATGGTGAAGATGGTGGGTGTGTGTTTGGTGGGTGGGAGAGTGATGGATGAAAGGGGGGTGATATATATTTTTTCCTTTTGGTGGGTGATACTGATGACTGAGCTTTTAGGTGGGGTTTAGATAGGAGGGGTAGAGGTGGGGTTGGTGGTTGGGTAGGGTAGGTGCTCTTAACAGAAGTACTATGATTTGTCCTTAGGTTACAGATTGTAGTCTATGGGAAATAAGAGGCTATCCTGGTGGACCTCAGTGTGTTTTTCTTTTTATAATGAAGCAACGTGAAAAGTAAATTACACACAGTGTGGAGTGATGATGGTTCACGTTTAGTGTTTAGGTCATTGTGTGTTCACGGTGAATCCTCTTATGTTATGAATGTAGTTGGATATTATAGAACCTTAGGTGGCATCCTGTGCTGCCTTGCGGGGTTGAATGGAAGCTTGGTGGTGCACCGTGCGAGGTTGGTGGTGCACCGTGCGAGGTTGGTGGTGCACAGTGTGAGGTTGGTGGTGCACAGTGTGAGGTTGGTGGTGCACAGTGTGAGGTTGGTGGTGCACAGTGTGAGGTTGGTGGTGCACAGTGTGAGGTTGGTGGTGCACAGTGTGAGATGCGTTCTGGCACAGTGGTCAACCTTGTTTGTATACAAGGAATTTCAAGTTGTCTTCTGTATTTTGTATGAGATTATCTCTATGGAATGCTACAATGTATTTTATTAAAATGAAAATAAAATAACAATGGGAAATAATGATATACAATGTCTTATGTGTGTGGTGATAAATTGTTGTACTGATGGCCTAAGGAATATTGTTTATAGTAAATAGTGGTTATTGTACTCCACTGCTCCTTTTTATTTTGCTAATTGCATTGTGATTATGATGCCTCATACATATTATGTTCATGTACTACTTATGCTGTATTTATACATCAGTGTTATGGGTGTGGTTAGTGTGGGGTAGGGGTGTGGGGTGGGGGTATTTTAGGGGGACTCTTATTGGGGGGTGTATGTGGTGACTACTTTGGGTAGTGGTCTTTCTACGGATTCCATGCTTACTATATTATCGCATCATGTGATGTCTACATGTTACTGTTGTCAGGGTCACCTGGGGCGGGGTTGGAATTTATATATGTGATTTCATTTGTTTATGTGTTTATGTGGTATCCTAGGATGGAGTGGTCAATGTACTTCAGCTGCAATACTTGTGCTTCCTGAGTAGTGATGGCAGCGCTTCATGTGCACTCATGACTTTATGTTAATAATTGGAAAAAAATCACATTCAACATTGCTATATTAGTCAATAAACATTTTCCTTACATTGGTTACTGAGATGTTAGTGTTATGTTACTTGGGGGACTGGTATGATCCTGAGTGAATTGGGTTTTAATGTTATACATGCTCCTTATTTTTTTATTCATGGTTGGTCGACATGTAACACGTTGGGTATGTTATATTCCAAGTTTTGATTGTGTGTTTTATTTTGGTTATTTAGAGATTTTCAATCTTTGTTGAGTGTTTAGTAAGTGTCAGGATAACCGATGTGTCATTTGGTCATTGGGATATGTATCCAGTTAGATTTTTGTTCTTTTATGATGGTTGGTTTTGTATTATTTATGTTTCCCTTGTTTTTTTTTTTTTTTTTTTCAACAAGTCGGCCGTCTCCCACCGAGGCAGGGTGACCCAAAAAGAAAGAAAATCCCCAAAAAGAAAAAACTTTCATCATCATTCAACACTTTCACCACACTCATACATAATCACTGTCTTTGCAGAGGAGCTCAGATACGACAGCTGAGAAAAGTCCCTCCCAGCTGTCACTATCTCAGACCCCTCCTTTAAAGTGCAGGCATTGTACTTCCCATTTCCAGGACTCAAGTCCAACTAAATCAATTAACTGGTTTCCCTGAATCCCTTCACACAATGTTACCCTGCTCACACTCCAACAGATCGTCATGTCCCAAAAACCATTCGTCTCCATTCACTCCTATCTAACACGCTCACACATGCCCTCTGGAAGTCCAAGCCCTCGCCCACAAAACCTCCTTTACCCCTTCCTCCAACCTTTCTAGGACGACCCCTACCCCGCCTTCCTTTCCTCACAGATTTATACGCTCTCCAAGTCATTCTACTTTGATCCATTCTCTCTAAATGACCAAACCACCTCAACAACCCCTCTTCAGCCCTCTGACAAATACTTTTAGTAACTCCACACCTTCTCCTAATTTCCACATTCCGAATTTTTTGCATAATATTTACACCACACATTGCCCTTAGACAGGACATCTCCACTGCCTCCAGCCTCCTCCTCGCTGCAGCATTTGCAACCCATGCTTCACACCCATATAAGAGTGTTGGTACCACTATACTTTCGTACATTCCCTTCTTTGCCTCCATGGATAACATTTTGTCTCCACAGATACCTCAATGCACCACTCACCTTTTTTCCTTCATCAATTCTATGGTTAACCTCATCCTTCATAAACCCATCCGCTGACACATCAACTCCCAAATATCTGAAAACATTTACTTCTTCCATAATCCCTCTCTCCAATGTGATATCCAATTTTTCTTTATTTAAATCGTTTGATACCCTCATCACCTTACTCTTATCTATGTTCACTTTTAACTTTCTACCTTTACACACTCTCCCAAACTCGTCCACTAACCTTTGCAACTTTTCTTTAGAATCTCCCATAAGCACAGTATCATCAGCAAAAAGTAACTGTGTCAACTCCCATTTTGCATTTAATTCTCCATAATTTAATCCCATCCCTCTCCCCAACACCCTAGCATTTACTTATTTTACAACCCCATCTATAAATATATTAAACAACCATGGTGACATTACACAACCCTGTCTAAGACCTACTTTTACCGGGAAGTAATCTCCCTCTCTCCTACACACCCTAACCTGAGCCTCACTATCCTCATAAAAACTCTTTACAGCCTTCAGTAACTTACTACCTATTCCATACACTTGCAACATTTGCCACATTGCTCCCCTATCCAATCTATCATATGCCTTTTCTAAATCCATAAATGCAATAAAAACTTCTCTACCTTTATCTAAATACTGTTCACATATATGCTTCACTGTAAACACTTGATCTACACATCCCCTACCCACTCTAAAGCCTCCTTGCTCATCTGCAATCCTACTCTCTGTCTTACCTCTAATATGTTTCCCTTGTATGTTTATGAAATGTTTTTGATTTGTGTTTTTTTGTACATTTTAAGTTTTTTAAATAAAATATATAAAAAAAGGGTGAATGAAGAGAATTCGATGATACACTCAAAAATTATTGCATGAAAATCAGGATTTCCAATTTCCCACTTCCACATAAATAGGCAAATTGGGACCAGCACTGACCAAAATTAATTCGAACTTTTCTCCAAGATTTATCAGTGTTTATAAATTATAAGTAATTGAACAAGCATATTTATAAGTAATTGAATAAGAATACTTATAAGTAATTAAATAATCATATTTATAAGTAATTGAGTAAGCATACTTATAAGTAATCAAATAACCATACTTATAAGTAATTAAATAAGCATACTTATAAGTAATTAAATAAGCATACTTATAAGTAATTAAATAAGCATACATATAAGTAATTAGTTAGCCACGAGGACGGACATTTAAGTGGTTGCCAGATTTTTTTTCCCTTTAACTTTACGTTTTTTCTTTCACTAACTTGAGAACACCTCATCCGATCGGCTTCAAATTTTCATAATTAGTGAATATTTTCGCTATGGTTATTGTGTGGCATAAGTCCCGATTTGTTAGCTTTATTAAGTAAATAGTGATATTCATTTATATTTAATAACTTAAGAATGCTTCTTTTGATTTGCTCCAGAATATTAATGATGATACATTCTGCAGTATAAGTTTACTCTGAGTTGCAGCAAACTTAATATTTTGTTGAAATTTTTAATGAGCTTTGTGTTAACTATGAGCTGTGTAAATTCCAATTTGCCAGCTTTATTGCACAAGATTTTTCCCATATGACAACTACAGCATGTTGAGAAAAGAAATGGTTATAATTGTGACCATAATTTTTAAAGGGGTGGACGGGTAAGCCAACGGAAGGCCTCGGTCAGATATCCAAAACCTCCAACGGAGGGTCATCTGACTAAGACCCGCGTCAGGAGACACTTGCCTTGTTTCCTGACGAACCTAACCTAACTACAGAATATCTCCTCTAATCGACGCCAAACATAAAAGCTGGTGTATCTTAAATGGAAGAATTTTTATATTAATTTTGGACTCTAGGAGTGCCAATTTTCCGCCTTTACACTCAATTTCAAATTGGATTTTCATGAAAAATAATCATTGTTTTCATATAGAAAAACAGAGACTTTGAGAAAGAATATAAAATGAATATTCGCTTTTTAAAGGCATTTTTAAATTTAATTACGTAGACCTAACTGTTCCCTTATCATTGTCAGCAACATTTTTCCTTCTGGGAAATGTTTGTTTATTACTCGTGAACGTCTTATTGATATACTATATGAGTCAGTATCCTGTGGACAGTGTTAACACAGTGTTAACACAGTATTAACACAGTGTTAACACAGTATTAACACAGTGTTAACACAGTATTAACACAGTGTTAACACAGTATTAACACAGTGTTAACACAGTGTTAACACAGGCTATTCCCACACTTGTGTATAATTCTCAGAAGATTGGTATATTTAATGGAATGTACCGGTGCTATTTTGCCACTTTTTATCTGGAAATGGCATAGTATTTACATTATTGCATTATTTTGCCTTGATATTGGTGAGGGGATCTTGATGTTGATGAGGGGATCTTGATGTTGGTGAGGGGATCTTAATGTTGGTGAGGGGATCTTGATGTTGGTGAGGGGATCATGATGTTGGTGAGGGGATCTTGATGTTGGTGAGGGGGTCTTGATGTTGGTGAGGGGATCTTGATCAAAGGAACTGGAATTATCCTTCCCTTCCTTTTAATGGAGACTGTTTGTCTTGCATTCCTCGGGTACAACATGACCACAACGGTTTTAACGCTTTCCCCTCATGCAGAGTTTTAAATGTATGAAACCTGTTTATAAGTACGGGCTGTGAAAGTGCAAATTTTGTTGGTTTCTGTGCAACACCTGGAGAATGACTCTTCTGGTCAGCTTTAAACTCAGTGCTGATGAGTTTTACGGAAATTAAGCTTCGCCTTCACTTTAGGTTTGGTCAGTTTTAAAGCACCAGTTACATTAATCATGTCAGTTTATATGTAACAACTGAAGAATGTCTCTTCAGAAATGAGTGTCTGTTCGACTTTATTGGGTAACCTCTGGGTAAATATTTATAACGTATTTTCAAGTGCCCACACCATACGTTTGTTTTTAAAAACCTATGTTTTGTAGTAAGTCCTTTGTGTGTGTGTGTGTGTGTGTGTGTGTGTGTGTGTGTGTGTGTGTGTGTGTGTGTGTATGTGAATAGTCAGAATAGTAAAATAGCTAATTAAAAAAATTGAATTTGAGTACAAGATATAACATGAATAACTCTCTTGACCAGCTTACTCGCTTGACCAGCTTACTCGCTTGACCAGCTTACTCGCTTGACCAGCTTACTCGCTTGACCAGCTTACTCGCTTGACCAGCTTACTCGCTTGACCAGCGAGCAAGCAAGGTTGTGTGTGTATTGTTCCAGTCACGGTATTGTGCCTTTTTTGGTTATTTACAGTTACATAGATCATCATACATAGCAGCATATGTGTAGAGAACCCTCCAGGATAACCCAAAAAAGTCAGACAGTGTGACTTATTTCCTTTGGGGTCCTTACTTATTTCCATATATTATATATTATATATTAACAGTACCATCCTGTATAATATACATCCTGTATACTATACAGGATATTTCAAAACAATGAACCCGGTTTCAAAGCAATTTGCTTTGAAATTGGGTCCATTGTTTTGAGACACACTGTACATTCTAGCGTATGTATAAGACATAAGACTCGACATAGAATAAGACTGACAAACCAAGTAAGGACTTAATATAACTTCTGTCAGAATGAATAAATCATAGAATACTTTATATAAGTGAACGACCAAACGGGCCAG
>WNWK01051120.1:0-12595 GCA_009830355.1 Cherax destructor
AGCCTTGTATATGTTAGTGAAGTGAAGGTGATGTTTGTGAGGTTTGCTAGCCTTGTATATGATAGTGAAGTGAAGGTGATGTTTGTGAGGTTTGCTAGCCTTGTATATGTTAGAGAAGTGAATGGTGATGTTTGTGAGGTTAGCTAGCCTTGTACATGTTAGTGAAGTGAAGGTGATGTTTGTGAAGTGAGGGGTTATGTTTGTGAGGTTAGCTAGCCTTGTATATGCTAGTGAAGTGAAGGTGATGTTTGTGAAGTGAGGGGTTATGTTTGTGAGGTTAGCTAGCCTTGTATATGCTAGTGAAGTGAAGGGTGGTGTTTGTGAGGTTAGTTAGCCTTGTATATGTTAGTGAAGTGAAGTGATGTTAGTGAAGTGAAGGTGATGTTTGTGAGGTTATTTAGCCTTGTATATGTGTCGTGTGGGTCTTGGGAGAGATATATAGGTTGTCAAAGACACTCCTTGTAAGGATGGTTACGATATATTTACGGTCTGTGAAGTGAGAAGCCCAGCCACCGTCCGTCCAGCCTGTAGGTCTCTTACTTGTGAGGGGGTACGCCTATACGTGGCTATGCACTTGCGCTGAGCCTCTGACGTCAGCGGGTATCGTGACGTCACACGCAAAGGGACCAGCTGTATAACTTAAGATGAACGTTGATACACTACACAAGTGTATATATAATACTGACACGACAGCTCGGCCATGTTATCGTATGACGTCTCGGCATACTATACAACTCTATAGGCTGAACAGACAGGTGGTACTGGGTGAATCTATACAATAGCAAACACATTAAAACTTGGAACTAATCAAGATTAATCTTACTCTCGCACTTCTTGAGTTAATGGTACTTAAGAGAATGTTAATGGATCTAGATATAAACAATATATATATTACAATTTCAATTTGCAAATTTGATCGATCAATCGATGTGTATTCATGCACTCTACGGCTTCTGAGGAAGAATAAATATATTTACAAGGAAGAAGTTTTAACAGAAAAAGAGAGACTCGGTGCACACGGTCAACTGTTAAAACTCAGAACTCGGAGAGAACTTGAACACACAAAAATCTTACTAGATACTAGAAATCTGATAACAAAACACACAGTCAATAATGTCAGTTCTAGTCTGGATTTTCTAATTTTCTATCTTTAGCTCACAACTTATGATCACTGAAGGAATGAACAGGCTCGGTGGAGTGGATGGATCTTTCCCTGGTTGAAATAGATAGCTTTTCAAAGACACAAAGTATGAGCAAAGGAGAACGGCTCTCACTATCTCTTACTGCAGGTAAGAATTACTCGACACACGACACTTTACTCTGCAAAGGCTTACTGTCAACTGGAAGGAACACTATCTGGAACACGAGGGACAACAACTGGCACTCTAGTGAATACACTAGCAACAGAAACGGCTTTCTGCAATTGCTTTTGCATCAGCGAGAGATGCTATAACTCATTCAAATAGTCTTTCTTCAACAAAGCGTCCCCTGGAGAGGAACTACTACTTGAACTAGCAACATTGCAAGGATAGACTCAGTACTCAAGGCGGTCCGGGATACCTCCGGCACCCTAGGCATCTGAACGCTATCTTGCATGCAAGATATTGTAGGGACTGAGTTCCAGACAGGAATGACAGTACTATTACTAGTGCCTTGACCGCTCGGCAACGTTAACAAATAGAACACATACTTTCTACAAGAACTAATCTGAACTTCACATTCCGCATCACTCTGGCAAATCTCCGATACAAGCTGGGAGAACAAACACATTGATCAAAAGCTAGAGACTGTCTTTCGATCTTTAAGGGACTATGAGGACTGTTTACTGACTCATTATGATTATAGCTCTGAATAGCAGCACACACATTATTATCGCACACATTTACTTGAGCTTCATTGCCTTGACTGGCAGCAAACACATTACTACTTGACTTTACTTGAGACATGACTTCAAGCAATTAAACGAGAATTGAAATGAAGCAAAATATACACAAGTATACAGCACAATATAGCTTAACTGGTAGAAATTATTAACTATTCTGCATAAGTAACACGGATAATTGCACAATAACACTAAGGAAAAGATAACTCACTGGAAATTGACTTGGCAAGGAAACTCAACACACTAAAATAAAACAATCTAGCTTTAACTTGAACAGCAAAATGAGTTTTCTTTTCTTTAAATATCAACAAATATTGCAACACATTAAAAGAATGAAATGCACAACTAATTAAAAGAATTCAATAATGGTTATGGCAAGAGCAACAATCTGATAAAACAATTCAATAGAATTATTCACTGGCAAAAAATTAAAGTAACTTACTGCTTGAATCACTTAGAAAGTTCACTGGGATATTACTTATTACTCTTAGGAAATGACAAGTTACTTGAGCAAATTAAACAATAAAAATTGATGAAACAAAATTGAATACTGGGGAATTTAATTTACACAAAATCAATTTCAGGAATGAATGATTGATAAAAATCACACTGGGGCAAATTATTTTCACACAACACAAAGATATTAGGAATAAGGTAGTTTGAACACTCTTACTCTTAATTGCAAGCAAAGCAAGGTAACTCAATGCAACAGTTACTAAAACAATTTACTAAGAACACTGACTTTAAACAAACTTAAGAGTTAATTTGTTCAACAACACATGAAAACAAATGGAAAATTAATGACAATAAAATGGTTTTAACACTTACATAAGCTGGAAGATACTCATCAAAGGCACAGAACAGATAACTTACTGCTTACACAAAGTCATGCTCTTGTTGACTATAAATAAGTAATTATTGTAGCAAAATAATATCTTCAGTAAATTATTTCTCTAGTCTGCAAAAGTAATTCACATTACCAGTATACAAAAAAAAAGAACAAGTACACAAAACAATATTGGGTGCAATGGGAATAATTACTGACTGCAACACATAAGAATTAGCAGGGAATATTACTGGAGGAGAAAACACGACATATGTTAGAGAAGTGAAGGTGATAGTTGTCAGGGACTGTTGCTTCTTGGAAGGTTTGGTAAAGTAGATATTTTGTTCATATATATGAAAGTTTACTTGAGTTCTTAGTAATAATAACAGTAGGAGTAAAGGCGGCAGTGATAGTGACAGTATTATGGTAATAGTAATAATAGTAGAAGGAAAAGCATAGGGTCTAGTAGTAGTGAAATAATTTGCTGTTGTTGAAGTAATAGTAGCAATAGTAGCAGTCGTAGTAGTGGGTTTAGCATGAGAGTATGCAGAGTTTATAAAACTGGAAGGCCAGGACACAGGACTGGAGCTACGTAGTGTGGAGATTTCAAAGTTGAAAAATTGAAGGTGACAAATCCGGGAAGTATGGAAAAGGAGAGAACATTTTTCTTGACAGAATGAACATGTAAGGAAAGTAGTGAGTGTTGATGGTGGTGTGTAAAGCAGTACACGAGACAACACGAGTCACAGAGTGGTGGAAATTTACACCATGGAAGAATGGAAGCGAAGTTATATTCCTATTCAGCTTTGGTCTTAAAAGAGGAAGAAAGAAATAATAAGACATTCCAGAAAAGTTTGTAAGTGTCTAGAGTCATGTGACCAAAGAACAAAAATATTACTTAGAAAGCCAAAGAGAAGGACGTATCCCAGTAGTAGGAAGTAGAACAATTACGAAGAATTCCATTTTAAGCTTATCAAGGAGATGGGACTGAGGTTATGTTAGGTCAGGTTTGTCAGGAAACACGACTAAGTGTTTCCTGACGCTGGTCTTAGTCATATGATGACCCGCAGCTGCAACTTTGGGTGACTGTGGAGAGCCATAGCAACGACATATTGCAATACACAAATAATCCGCTGGTAGGAGACTGAGACTTATGTCGACGTTATAAGATACCATCTGCTAAGTTCCTCTCGTATGTATATTGTTCCAGCCAAGCTATTGTCAACTTTTAATATTTAACAAATGGAAATTTATGCTTCCCAGTAACAAGGAGAACCTTGGGTTCACCACCCAGTAAAAGGAGAATCCTGGGTTCACGACCCAGTAACAAGGAGAACCTTGGGTTCACCACCCAGTAACAAGGAGAACCTTGGGTTCACCACCCAGTAACAAGCAGAACCTTGGGTTCACGACCCAGTAACAAGGAGAATCCTGGGTTCACGACCCAGTAACAAGGAGAACCTTGGGTTCACCACCCAGTAACAAGGAGAACCTTGGGTTCACCACCCAGTAACAAGGAGAATCCTGGGTTCACCACTCAGTAACAAGGAGAACCTTGGGTTCACCACCCAGTAACAAGGAGAACCTTGGGTTCACCACCCAGTAACAAGGAGAATCCTGGGTTCACGACCCAGTAACAAGGAGAACCTTGGGTTCACCACCCAGTAACAAGGAGAACCTTGGGTTCACCACCCAGTAACAAGGAGAACCTTGGGTTCACGACCCAGTAACAAGGAGAATCCTGGGTTCACCACCCAGTAACAAGGAGAACCTTGGGTTCACCACCCAGTAACAAGGAGAATCCTGGGTTCACTACCCAGTAACAAGGAGAATCCTGGGTTCACGACCCAGTAACAAGGAGAACCTTGGGTTCACGACCCAGTAACAAGGAGAACCTTGGGTTCACGACCCAGTAACAAGGAGAACCTTGGGTTCACGACCCAGTAACAAGGAGAATCCTGGGTTCACGACCCAGTAACAAGGAGAACCTTGGGTTCACCACCCAGTAACAAGGAGAATCCTGGGTTCACCACCCAGTAACAAGGAGAATCCTGGGTTCACGACCCAGTAACAAGGAGAACCTTGGGTTCACCACCCAGTAACAAGGAGAATCCTGGGTTCACGACCCAGTAACAAGGAGAACCTTGGGTTCACCCCCAAGTAACAAGGAGAATCCTGGGTTCACTACCCAGTAACAAGGAGAACCTTGGGTTCACCACCCAGTAACAAGGAGAATCCTGGGTTCACGACCCAGTAACAAGGAGAACCTTGGGTTCACCACCCAGTAACAAGGAGAATCCTGGGTTCACGACGCAGTAACAAGGAGAACCTTGGGTTCACCACCCAGTAACAAGGAGAATCCTGGGTTCACGACCCAGTAACAAGGAGAACCTTGGGTTCACGACCCAGTAACAAGGAGAATCCTGGGTTCACGACCCAGTAACAAGGAGAACCTTGGGTTCACGACCCAGTAACAAGGAGAACCTTGGGTTCACCACCCAGTAACAAGGAGAATCCTGGGTTCACGACCCAGTAACAAGGAGAACCTTGGGTTCACCACCCAGTAACAAGGAGAATCCTGGGTTCACGACCCAGTAACAAGGAAAACCTTGGGTTCACCACCCAGTAACAAGGAGAATCCTGGGTTCACTACCCAGTAACAAGGAGAACCTTAGGTTCACCACCCAGTAACAAGGAGAATCCTGGGTTCACTACCCAGTAACAAGGAGAATCCTGGGTTCACGACCCAGTAACAAGGAGAACCTTGGGTTCACCACCCAGTAACAAGGAGAATCCTGGGTTCACGACCCAGTAACAAGGAGAACCTTGGGTTCACGACCCAGTAATAAGGAGAATCCTGGGTTCACGACCCAGGAACAAGGAGAACCTTGGGTTCACGACCCAGTAATAAGGAGAACCTTGGGTTCACCACCCAGTAACAAGGATAATCCTGGGTTCACGACCCAGTAACAAGGAGAACCTTGGGTTCACCACCCAGTAACAAGGAGAACCTTGGGTTCACGACCCAGTACCAAGGAGAACCTTGGGTTCACGTCCCAGTAACAAGGAGAACCTTGGGTTCACTACCCAGTAACAAGGAGAATCCTGGGTTCACTACCCAGTAACAAGGAGAACCTTGGGCTCACCACCCAGTAACAAGGAGAATCCTGGGATCACGACCCAGTAATAAGGAGAATCCTGGGTTCACGACCCAGGAACAAGGAGAACCTTGGGTTCACGACCCAGTAGCAAGGAGAATCCTGGGTTCACGACCCAGTAACAAGGAGAACCTTGGGTTCACCACCCAGTAACAAGGAGAAACCTGGGTTCACGACCCAGTAACAAGGAGAACCTTGGGTTCACCACCCAGTAACAAGGAGAACCTTGGGTTCACGACCCAGTAATAAGGAGAATCCTGGGTTCACGACCCAGTAACAAGGAGAACCTTGGGTTCACCACCCAGTAACAAGGATAATCCTGGGTTCACGACCCAGTAACAAGGAGAACCTTGGGTTCACCACCCAGTAACAAGGAGAATCCTGGGTTCACTACCCAGTAACAAGGAGAACCTTGGGTTCACCACCCAGTAACAAGGAGAATCCTGGGTTCACGACCCAGTAACAAGGAGAACCTTGGGTTCACACCCAGTAACAAGGAGAATCCTGGGTTCACGACCCAGTAACAAGGAGAACCTTGGGTTCACGACCCAGTAACAAGGAGAACCTTGGGTTCACGTCCCAGTAACAAGGAGAACCTTGGGTTCACCAAACCAAACCAATGCTGAAAATCTGAAAAAAAAATCTTTTCAGTCCATGCCATAACTATGGAACTGGACTGAAACAGAACTTAATATGTACTATTTTGCACATTTTCCCATACATAATGAGTACTAACCTGGCTGAAGTACATACATAATGAGTTTAACCTGGCTGTAAGATACTACATAATGAGTAATAACCTGGCTGTAAGATACATACATAATGAGTACTAACCTGACTGTAAGATACATACATAATGAGTACTAACCTGCTGTAAGATACATACATAATGAGTACTAACCTGGCTGTAAGATACATACATAATGAGTATAACCTGGCTGTAGATACATACATAATGAGTACTAACTTGCTGTAAGATACATACATATGAGTACTAACCTGACTGTAAGATACATACATAATGAGTACTAACCTGGCTGTAAGATACATACATAATGAGTACTAACCTGGCTGTAAGATACATACATAATGAGTACTAACCTGGCTGTAAGATACATACATAATGAGTACTAACCTGGCTGTAAGATACATACATAATGAGTACTAACTTGGCTGTAAGATACATACATAATGAGTACTAACCTGGCTGTAAGATACATAATGAGTACTAACCTGGCTGTAAGATACATAATAGTACTAACCTGGCTGTAAGATACATACATAATGAGTACTAACCTGGCTGTAAGATACATACATAATGAGTACTAACCTGGCTGTAAGATACATACATAATGAGTACTAACCTGGCTGTAAGATACATACATAATGAGTACTAACCTGGCTGTAAGATACATACATAATGAGTACTAACCTGACTGTAAGATACATACATAATGAGTACTAACCTGGCTGTAAGATACATACATAATGAGTACTAACTTGGCTGTAAGATACATACATAATGAGTACTAACCTGGCTGTAAGATACATACATAATGAGTACTAACCTGGCTTAAGATACATACATAATGAGTACTAACCTGGCTGTAAGATACATACATAATGAGTACTAACCTGCTGTAAGATACATACATAATGAGTACTAACCTGGCTGTAAGATACATCAATCTTTAAATATTGAAGACATTAAAAAAGGACACTGGAATTTATTAAAAGTGATTTAATGGGAATACAATTTTCATAATATTCTTCTTATAAATGGGCAAATCTGCTTTACACACTTGAATGTTACTCTCGGCCGCCATCAAAATAAGAGGCAGCTGGCTGGAGCGTTTGAAGGTGTGCAGCTGAAGCTTTAGCAAGTTACTGAAGCCATTCCAGGATGCTGGGAATACGTTCAACAACAATGCTCATAGTTAACATGTACCTGCCTATCTTTCAAGAACAAGCGTTGAAAATTTGAAGCCGATCGAATGGAGCATTTTCGAATTATGAGCGAAAGAATAACGAAAAGTTGAAAGAAAAATATTTTGGTATAACTAAATATTTAAACACGATATGCTGACCTTACTGCAGGATCCCAAAAGATGTGTTGACCTTACTGCAGGATCCCAGACAGATGTTGACCTTACTGCAGGATCCCAGAAAGATGTGTTGACCTTACTGCAGGATCCCAGAAAGATGTGTTGACCTTACTGCAGGATCCCAGAAAGATGTGTTGACCTTACTGCAGGATCCCAGAAAGATGTGCTGACCTACTGCAGGATCCCAGAAAGATTTTGTTGACCTTACTGCAGGATCCCAGAAAGATGTGTTGACCTTACTGGAGGATCCCAAAAGATGTGTTGACCTTACTGCAGGATCCCAGAAAGATGTGCTGACCTTACTGCAGGATCCCAGAAAGATGTTGACCTTACTGCAGGTTCCCAGAAAGATGTGCTGACCTTACTGCAGGATCCCAGAAAGATGTGTTGACCTTACTGCAGGATCCCAGAAAGATGTGTTGACCTTACTGCAGGATCCCAGAAGATGTTGACCTTACTGCAGGATCCCAGAAAGATGTGCTGACCTTACTGCAGGATCCCAGAAAGATGTGTTGACCTTACTGCAGGATCCCAGAAAGATGTGACCTTACAGGATCCCAGAAAGATGTGTTGACCTTATGCAGGATCCCAGAAGATGTGTTGACCTTACTGGAGGATCCCAGAAAGATATGCTGACCTTACTGCAGGATCCCAGAAAGATGTGCTGACCTTACTGCAGGATCCCAGAAAGATGTGTTGACCTTACTGCAGGATCCCAGAAAGATGTGTTGACCTTACTGGAGGATCCCAAAAAGATGTGTTGACCTTACTGCAGGATCCCAGAAAGATGTGCTGACCTTACTGCAGGATCCCAGAAAGATGTTGACCTACTGCAGGATCCCAGAAAGATGTGCTGACCTTACTGCAGGATCCCAGAAAGATGTGTTGACCTTACTGCAGGATCCCAGAAAGATGTGTTGACCTTACTGCAGGCTCCCAGAAAGATGTGCTGACCTTACTGCAGGATCCCAGAAAGATGTGTTGACCTTACTGCAGGATCCCAGAAAGATGTTGACCTTACTGCAGGATCCCAGAAAGATGTGCGGACCTTACTGCAGGATCCCAGAAAGATGTGTTGACCTTACTGCAAGATCCCAGAAAGATGTTGACCTTACTGCAGGATCCCAGAAAGATGTGCTGACCTTACTGCAGGATCCCAGAAAGATGTGCTGACCTTACTGCAGGATCCCAGAGAGATGTGCTGACCTTACTACAGGATCCCAGAAAGATGTGTTGACCTTACTGGAGGATCCCAGAAAGATATGCTGACCTTACTGCAGGATCACAGAAAGATGTGCTGACCTTACTGCAGGATCCCAGAAAGATGTGCTGACCTTACTGCAGGATCCCAGAAAGATGTGTTGACCTTACTGGAGGCTCCCAGAATGATATGCTGACCTTACTGCAGGATCCCAGAAAGATGTGCTGACCTTACTGCAGGATCCCAGAAAGATGTGCTGACCTTACTGCAGGATCCCAGAAAGATGTGTTGACCTTACTGGAGATCCCAGAAAGATATGCTGACCTTACTGCAGGATCCCAGAAAGATGTGCTGACCTTACTGCAGGATCCCAGAAAGATGTGTTGACCTTACTGCAGGATCCCAGAAAGATGTGTTGACCTTACTGCAGGATCCCAGAAAGATGTTGACCTTACTGCATGATCCCAGAAAGATGTGCTGACCTTACTGCAGGATCCCAGAAAGATGTGTTGACCTTACTGCAGGATCCCAGAAAGATGTGTTGACCTTACTGCATGATCCCAGAAAGATGTTGACCTTACTGCAGGATCCCAGAAAGATGTGCTGACCTTACTGCAGGATCCCAGAAAGATGTGTTGACCTTTACTGCAGGATCCCAGAAAGATGTTGACCTTACTGCAGGATCCCATAAAGATGTGCTGACCTTACTGCAGGATCCCAGAAAGATGTGCTGACCTTACTGCAGGATCCCAGAAAGATGTGTTGACCTTACTACAGGATCCCAGAAAGATGTGCTGACCTTACTGCAGGATCCCAGGAAGATGTGTTGACCTTACTGCAGGATCCCAAAAAGATGTTGATCTTACTGCAGGATCCCATAAAGATGTGTGACTTACTGCAGGATCCCAGAAAGATGTGCTGACCTACTACAGGATCCCAGAAAGATGTGCTGACCTTACTGCAGGATCCCAGAAAGATGTGTTGACCTTACTGCAGGATCCCAGAAAGATGTGCTGACACTGCAGGATCCTAGAAAGATGTGTTGACCTTACTGCAGGATCCCAGAAAGATGTTGATCTTACTGCAGGATCCCAGAAAGATGTTGATCTTACTGCAGGATCCCATAAAGATGTGCTGACCTTACTGCAGGATCCCAGAAAGATGTGTTGCATAATTCCAGCGCAGACACGAACTTTCACTTGCGTTATTCAGCAAGAAAGTGTTGCTATTTAAGCCAAAATCGCAAGTTTTACTATTCGGCACGACATATTTGTCGTGCCGAATAGATAAAACTAGTTTTTTAAATACAAATTGTTTGTTTGTTATTAAATTATTTTAAATTTATCTAAAATATATTTATTGATTTTGGATTAGGCTAAATTAGGTTGCGCTTGTTATAATAAGGTTAGGTAAGTTCTTTTGGTACAAAATTATTAATTTTTACATTAACATAAATGAAAAAAATATATATCCTTAAACGTATAAAGGGAAAAATTTTGAAAGGACTTAATTTTTAAAAAAAGTTGGGTCCCTCCTCGGTGGAAACCGAGGCAGGGTGACAAAAATGAAGAAACACTTTCATCATCACTCATTCCATCACTGTCATTCCAGAGGCTTGCCTACACCCACAACCTAAAAACTGCAACACATCTCTACCCTCCTTCAGAGCGCTACAACCGTACTCCCTACCTGTCGGACTCTTAGTCCGGCTAAGCATTTCTCAAAATCTCATAAATTGTAAGTTGCTTACACTACAACAACACGTCAAGTCATAAATAAATTTGCCTCCACTCAGTGTTATCTAACTAACAAAAAAAAGGGGGACAATACCGTGACTGGGAAAATTACACACACAACCCGCACATAGAAGGACCGAAACGTCGTCGTAAGCTCCTCCCTTCTATGTGCGGGTTGGTGTAGTGTTATCTAACACGCTCACGCACGCTTGCTCCCTCCTCCAAACTTTCCTAGGGCGACCCCTACCTCGCCTTCCCTCTACTACATATTTATTCACCCTCCATTTCATACTTTTTCTATTTTACTTCATCCTCTAAACGTCCCAGCCACCTCAACAACCCCTCTTAGATCTCTTGACAATCTTTCAGTAACCTGTACCTCCTTCTTATCTTCAAGCTACTAATTCTCTCATAATATTTACACCACACATTTCCCTCAAGCACGACATCTCAGCTATTAATTATTATATTTATGTAGAAACATTAACCACTTATGGAACATGCAACGCCTAACTGATCTCAGCAAATCAGATTTGCTTTAAAGGGGAAGATGGTTTCGGTTCCTTTGATCAAGTGCACCTTCCTCTTCTATTCCCCCTCCTTTCCATGCTATTATCTCCTTTCCTCTCCATTCATCCCTCCTCACCTCGCTACTTCTCTCACCTCTATTCTGCTCCCTCCTCTGCCCTATTATTCTCCCTATTCTTCTTTCTACTTCTCTAGCCTCTTTCATCTTCTCTCTCCTCACTCTCTCTACTCCACCTGGCTTCCATCTCCCCAGGTCTTCCTTGTTAGCGCTGCGTCTCCTTGCATCCAGAATCCTCAGCCTCCCCCACAGGTAAAACCTCTTCACCTTCCTGGCTACAGCACCAACAACCTCTCTCTCCACCTGCAAAAACTCACATTTTTCATGCACGTTGCATCATTTTCTATGTCGTTTAGCCAAGGGATTTCTAATGTTTAACAGTTTGGCAGTGTAATATACTAATATTTTATGGTAGAACCTTTCAACATAATTAGATTTTGTGATCCGTGTGAAACCTATTGTAAAAGAGACCAATTAAAACAGTTCTAGCTAATTAAACATAAGACTCTAGCAAGTTATACACTCACTGGCTGATCAAAATTAATTGTGTATGGGAAGTATTACTATACTTACTGGTGCTGTTACAAATTATATCACCTGAAGTAAATTTGATATGAAGATTACTATTAAAGTGCCTAATTTAGTGGCTTATTGTTAGGTATAATTAATGTTAGTAATACTAGGCTACTACTCTGAAACACGTGAGAAGAAGAGTCTCCAAGCTGAGGGGTCAGGAGGTGATCTGGGAACATGGTGATAGAAGAGTTTCCAAGCTGAGGGGGGTCAGGAGTTGATCTGGGAATATGGTGATAGAAGAGTCTCCAAGCTGAGGGTCAGGAGTTGATCTGGGAACATTGTGATAGAAGAGTCTCCAAGCTGAGGGAGGAGGAGTTGATCTGGGAACATAGTGATAGAAAGAGTCTCCAAGCTGAGGGGTCAGGTTGATCTGGAACATGGTGATAGAAGAGTCTCCAAGCTGAGGGTCGGGGTGATCTGGGAACATGGTGATAAAGAGTCTCCAAGCTGAGGGGTCAGGTTGATCTGGGAACATGTGTAGAAGAGTCTCCCAAACTGAGGGGGGAGGGGGTTATCTGGGAACAT
>WNWK01051121.1:0-12594 GCA_009830355.1 Cherax destructor
CAAAAGAAATATTTTTTTTAAAAAAAGGGGGAAAATTTACAAACGACTAGCATTATAAGTGAAATCTAAACATTTGAAAGAATATTAGTAAAGAATCAAGTAATAGACTTAAGGAGAACTGAAATATATGATCTTTTTCTCGTGGCATACAGAGTAAAGTAGGATATGGGCAGTATGTCAGTACAGCATACCTGTGGGACATGTAAAAAATCCTTGGTAGAAATCCGGGATCACATGCGACCTGTGCTTTTCCAACATCATATCTCTTGTGCAAGAATAAACACTGCCTCAAAAATTACCTCGAACTAGCAAGGTGCTTCTGGTTGTTCAATAAAGATATAGAACTTTGGGCAGGTATCAAAAAGGTTCTAAGGAGGGTAATAAATAAAAAAAATTAAGCATGAAAATAAAGATGAACTCTCTTGGACAGTCTACCAAAGATATATAAAACATGGAGGAAGAGTTTGGGAGGAGTGATGTAAAAATGCAGAATGCCCATACCACAACAGATTACTCAAAATTATATAGTCAACCACTGAAAAAACACAGGAAACGAAAACGTCAGTTACCCAAACCCCACACATAGATAACCCAGACCCACCCCAGCCCTAGTGCTACCCCCACAGGCTGGTGCTGGCCCTAGCCTCAGCCTTAGTGCCAGCCCAGACTGCTGGGGACTCTACTGCAGTCACCTTAAATATACAACATCATTGCAAAAGACCATAGCTCTCATTACTGATTTAGTGGGGAGTCTTTTTTTAGAAGAAGTAGTTCTTCGGAAGCAGGATGGGGTGGCTCTGGCTTGGCTACTGAGGATTATAGTCAGTCTTTGAAACTGTACAAATTGAGAACACACCTACCAAAAATTCTACCCAACCAAAAGCAAAATTGTGCAAATTCTATGTTTTGGGCATCTGTAAGCATGGAATATAAAACAAAAAACAAATGGGACATGCAACTTTGAGCACCCCAAAATGTCGTGACCTCCTGTCTGAAGGGTTGTTCTTCCTTCTGAAATTCTTTCACCCAGAAATGTGCCACTCTTCGGTCCTCCAAAAAACAGTGCTACAACACCAGCTGCCCTGCATACTATCCAAAAGGGACCAGGAGGTACAGACCTAAAAACAAACAATAGTAGTTACGACAACTCTATTCCCAAGTGATTTTTAGTGGGGAAACGAAGAAAAAAATGGAAGGAAATAATAAAAATAATCCAGCACCTTGAGCCTTGTTTATCTGGAGGCACAGTCAGTGGCCTCCCATGGACTTACAGAACCACAACTACTGATGCCAATAACAAAATCCCCAACAAACACGGGAAAATGACTTCGTTTATATTTGCTAATATACAGGGCCTTAAGCAATCCACCAACAACAAATACCTTTTATAGTGGGCTTCTAGAGTCAAATGCGATGTTTTAGCCTTCACCGAGACTCACACAAAAATCACTTTGACAACGAAATATGGATAATTGGGTACAACCTTTTTTGATGCGACGAAAGAACAGGCAACAAGGGAAGGTTGGCCTATATGTCAAAAGAATCGCTCATCTGCATAGAGATGTGAACACCACAAATGATGTAGTTGAAGTTCTAAAAGATGCAACCTCCCAACAGTTCAAGGAACAGCTACTGAGAATTGATTACTGTCTGAAAGCTTCAGCCACATCCCCACACATCTTACTGCTTGGTGATTTCAACCTAAGACATTCAAAATGGAAGAATGTAGCAAATAATGTTACAGCAGAAACAATCCCTGGAGGCAGCGTAGATGAAAGGTCACACACACATGAGCTATTAAATGTCTGCGATAAACACATCCTAAGTCAGCAGATAGTGGAGCCAACAAGACTGGAAAATACACGACCTTATCTTTCACAAATAATGAGGACCTGGTAAGAAACATAATATAAAACAACTAATTTCGATCACAATTTAATCGCAGTTCAGACTTACATGCACTGGAGTCCACCAACAAAATGCACGTAGCTGTGAAAGGTGTCTTCACCAAAGACAACTTCAACAACAAGAACATCAACTGGGACCAGGTGAATCAAGTCTTAAATGAAACTTGTTAAACATATCTAAATAACATGGATCCAAACCAGTGCCTTGAAAGCATCAACTTCCTCTGGCAGCTGAAGAATGTTCAAGGCATATTCCCTAAGAAAGAAGAAGGGAAGAAGTAAACTGGAGAGAGAAAGACACCCCTCTACAGAAGACGACGAAGAATCACTAAGTTTCTGAAGAACGCTAGATTATCTGGATACACAGAAAGAAGCGCTGACCAGGGAAGTGGAAAGTTTCGAACATAAGTTAAAATACTCATATAAGACCCAGGAGAGACAGGAGGAGCTAAAAGTGATTAGTGAAATTGAAAGGAATTGAAATATTTTTTTTTTCATATGCCACATCTAGTATCTGGCCCTTGCTCAGACAAGATGGGACTTACATAGATGACAACAGAGAAATGAGTAAGATAATCGAAATCCCAATTCGACTCTCTGTTTAACAAGCCACTAATCAGTCTTAAGATCGACATTCCAAATGATTTCTTCATGAATGACCCTCAAAACTCCATCAATGTATGCCAGATTTCCGACATTACCCTAACTCCACTAGACTTTAAGAAAGCCGTTGACAATATGCTCATGCACTCAGCCCCAGCCCCAGATTCATGGAACCTTGTGTTCATTAAGAACTGCAAGAAACCCCTTTCCTGTGCCCTTAGGAAACACGAAAGAAGCTTAGACATAAGTAAAATTCTTAGAGTCACTAAAAACAACGGATATAGCCCCACTCCATAAAGGTGGCAGCAAAAACAATAGCTACAACTATAGACCAAATGCTCTTAACGTCCCACATCATAACAATCTGAAAGAGTTAGTATGTGACGAAGACGAAGCCCCTGGACAACCAGAATGTTGTGACTGACAATGATAATCCGTCTGACCCCGTACCTTCAACTTCTAGTAGTGAGTCAGAGGAACAACCTGATTGTCGTTATTCCCTACGTACACGCCAAGTGTTGAGAAACCCCAAGTATCATTTGTTGATATCAGTGTAGACCCTCCTCAATCAGAAGTTGAGTTACCTATTGTAACAGAGTTTGATCCACCAAGAGATGATAATTATACAGCCTATATCAATCTCACCCTAGCAGAGTTGGGGTTAAATGTAAATAACCTGTATAGATAAATATGTAGTAAGCGTTTACCTGTGTGTTATAATATCTACTTAGTATTACTCAATTTTTTTTTTGTGTGTGTTCACGTTCTCCGAGTTCCGAGAATTAACAGTATAGATTTGAGTGCACCAGATCTACCTTGTCTGTTAATCACTACCTTCTTGTAAATATATTTCCTCAGAATTCGTAGATCACATGAAGACAAGTTCGTTCGAACAAGTTATTTTGTTTTATCTCTTTATCATGATTTTCTTTGAATGAGCTCATTTAATTAATTCCTATGTATCATGATGCATCATATAGTAATGTAGATTATTCCGTCACGATAATATCCATGTAGTATATGTTAACTGATGTGTACTTTGACATTGTATAGAATCAGTTGAGAGTTGTTGCCTGTTGCCCTTAGTTTGTATAGTTGTATGTCGAGACGCCATACGTAGCATGCCCGAGCTGTGCGGTTAGTATTTCTAACGGCTGCACCACGGCTGTTCACGTGATTTCCAACCTCTGCCCATGTGATCTGGCATTAGCCAATCCGAGGCCTGCCTTTTGAATGCCTCAGTGCCGGGCGGCCGAGTAGATCAGTATCATCCGGAGTAGGCATACGAGACAGACACAGGCATAGGCTCTCAGCTCCCATATATCCAACGCCTCATTAAACGCTACCAAACCAAGCTCATCGTCTGTTAATATTACCAAATCTAAATAAAGAACCCCACAACACAAACCACTTGATTCCCAAAAACTGCACAATTCAAGACAAATATGGGTTCAGGGCAGGTCGTTCCTGCCTCGCAACTTCTGATCACTATGATATGGTCTTGGATGCACTTGAAGAAAAACGGGATGTAGATGTAATATACACAGACTTTGCAAAAGCTTCCTTTGACATGTGCGATCATGGCGAAATAGCGCACTAAATACGGTAAAGAAAAATAACTGGCAAAGTGGGAAGATGGATCTTCAACTGTCTAACCAATCGAACAAAAGAGTAGTGGTAAACAGAGTTAAATCGGAAGCTGCCATAGTGAAAGCTCTGTTCCATAACGCACAGTACTCGCCCCCATCCTGTTCCTGATCTTCATATCAGACATAGGCAGAGATGTAATCCACAGCACCGTGTCATCCTTTGCAGACGATACTAGGATCTGCATGAGACTGTCATCTATTGAGGACACAGTTAACCTATAAGAAGATGTAAACTAAGTTTTCCAATGGGCAACGAAAAACTATATGATGTTCAATGAAGACAACTCCAACTACTCCGTTACGGAAAACTGTAGATGATAATTTGAACTGAATATACTGCCAAACTTTGATCAGACAATAGAGAGACCTGTGAGGGACCTGGGAGTAATGTCTAAGGATCTCGCTTTCAAGGATCACAACAGTGCCACGATCACAACTGCAAAGAAAATGATAGGATGGATAATGAGATCGTTCAAAAACAAGAGATGCCAAGCCAGTGATGATCCGCCATTCAAATAGTTCTCGCTAGGCTGGAATATTGCTGTACATTAACATCTCCGTTCATATAGAAGGTAATTGCAGACTATAGAGTGTTTTCAGAGAACTTGCTGCACATATGTTCCATCAAACACCTCAACTACTGGGAACGTTTGGAAGCACTTGACTTGTACTCACTGGAACGAAGGCGAGAGATATATCATAATCTACACTTGGAAAAATTCTAGAAGGAATGGTTTCTAATCTGCACACAGAAAATACTCCCTACGAAAGTAAAAGACTGGGCAGGCGGTGCAAAATACCCCCAATGAAAAGTAGGAGCGCCATTCATACACTAAGAGAAAATACACAAGGAGTCTGGCCCAAGACTGCTCAGCAGCCTCCCACCATGCATAAGGGGAATTACCAATAGGCCCCTGGCTGCCTTCAAGAGGGAGCTTGACAGATACTTAAAGTCGGTGCCGGATCAGCCGGGCTGTGGTCCGTACGTTGGACTACATGCAGCCAGTAGTAACAGCCTGGTTGATCAGGCCCTGATCCACCGAGAGGCCTGGTCGTGGACAAAAGTACGCCAAGAAATACTGGACACATTGCAGAGAACAGGAAAAAAGGAAGAAACTACCGAGAGTTTATATTATAATATAATGGAGCGCTAAACCCGAAAGCTCTCGCTTCACACGGTGAGGGTCCGCGTTCGATTCCCGGCGAAGGAGAAGAAAACATTGACGTGTTTCCATACACCGGTTGTTCATGTTCACCCATCAGTAAAATGGGTACCTGGGTGTTAGTGATTGCGTGGGTCGCATCCCTGGGACAAAACTGACCTAATTTTTTCAGAAATGCTTCAAAGATATAAGAGGCTTCTATATAGTAGTATATCACCATGTCAGCTAGACCTGCATACCTTGGTAATATGTACTGGTAGTAAATATATTATTCGTATTATTATTATATGGGTCATTCGCCAGTTTAACTGAGTTTTATAAATTGAAGTAAAAAGTAATCAAATAACCTGTCATTGATGCAGGAACAAGGATCAGGAGCTTTATGTGGATTAATTCACTTAGTAGAGATGCCATATTTTTAGGAACAAGTAGAGGATAATCAGAAGGGTCATAGAGCACCTGGGAAGAAACAGGTTCGTAAACCTCAACACAGTTTTTAATGATGGCAAACCTGTTAGGAAAACTTGCTTTAGTTGTATGAGAAGATAACAGAGGGGACTGGGAAGGGTACGCTCAAAATCCTTCGAATAATTTTTAAAAAATTTTGGAAACAAAAAAAAAAAATGTTCCGTATGTTTTTGCTTACAAATAATACCGTATTTGTTTATAAGGTGAAATATGACAATTTACAAAGAACAAGAACCACGTATTCATTATTTTTAACTTGGGAAAAAAAATTCCCAAAATAAATGGTTTGTTCCAATTTTCAGCTTATTTATTACCTTGTTAGTGTTAATATATTGTGGTTATAAAAATTAATTTACCATAATGACATATATGATAACCAATTAATAAAAACCATCTTTAAAAATCATTAATGGCGGTCCACATATTGTGTCCTTGTTCTAAGCATCGGTGGCAGCGGCGGCAGCGGCGGCGTCCCGGGGGGTCGTAGTGACGGCGACACAGCGGTGGTGGGGGGCAGCGACAGCGGGGACGGTGACGCAGCGGTGGTGACGGTGCAGCACAAAGCGGTGGTGACGGGCAGCGACACAGCGGTGGTGATGCGCGACACAGCGGTGGTGACGGTGCAGCGACACGGGGTGACGGGCAGGACACAGCGGTGGTGACGGTGCAGGACACAGCGGTGGTGACGGTGACGCAGCGGTGGTGACGGTGACGCAGCGGTGGTGGGGGCAGCGACGCAGTGACAACATTTATCACTGTCAGTGGTGGCAGCATCGCTGTGATTCCATCAGAGTTGCAAGCATGATGGTAACACGATGGCAACACTGATGGCAACACTGGGCAACACTGATGGCAACACTGATGGCAACCGTGGCAACACTGATGGCAACACTGATGGTAACATGATGGCAACACTGATCAACAGCATCAGCGAAAATAAGGAAAAAAAATGCAATAGCAAATAATAATAGCAAATAACAATAACAAATAAGCAATAGCAAATAAGCAATAGCAAATAAGCAATAGCAAATAATAATAGCAAATAAGTAACAAATAATAATAGCAAATAAGCAATAGCAAATAAAAATAGAAATAAGCAATAACAAATAATAATACAATAATAGCAAAAAGTAATAGCAAAAATAATAGCAAATAAGCAATAGGAAATTTAAGTGATACAACCCCAGAACTTGCAATGATTGTTGTAGTCAGGTGGCAGTGCCACCACTAGACTACATAAGTTCATTTTACCAGATAAAACGTGTTGTTTGGGGGACGCACTATGTCGTCTTAAATGGTCCGTCATATTTTTTGAAAGGAAATGGGAAGAGCTGCCCAGAAAATACTCTTCCTTCCTCATTACCATTACACTTCCATATTTCTGCCTCATTAACTAATGTAATGCTAAAATTTTCCCCCTTGTGGAAATAATTAAATAATATATTTTTGGGGAGAACTTTTTTTTTTTTAAATTTTCGGGGAAAGAAAAGTACTTCTGGAGGCGAAATTTAAATTTTTTTTTGGAAGAAAATCTCTGTCATTTCCATAATGCTTCCGTCAACCCCTCAAAATCCCTTTGACAAACTGGGATACTTTAAACTGTTAAGCTCGTTACGACGTGGAGGCTGACTGTTATAGTGGATTTTATGGCTACTACACGATTTAAATGAGCGTAGAAAATTTTTTTTCTGGGAACGAGTCCGTCGGTATCCATCTTGGTTATGTTACGTTATATACGTTTTTAGTGTTTTTACAAGGGAGGTTAGGGGAAAAGTTGAATCTTTACCAGAATATTTCACGTAACCGATGGAAATCGAGGAACGGACACCAGTAAAAGCTGGTGAAGGCGCTGGTGTTGGGGGGATGTTCTGTAGTTGTGGGAAGTAAGGAAAGAAATGTACCAGTAGGGAACGCAGCCACAAAAAAAAAAAAAGGGAAAAAAGAAATAAAACCCCGGGTGTCTGCAGCCATGGGATATCTAAAAAAGCAGGAGGGACATGCAGCTTTTTACCATCCCAAAAATGACGCACCCACAACAACAGGAGAATGCAACTCTTCTTGTAATTCCTTTCACACTTAAATGTGTTTCTGTCAGTCCATGGAACACAATTTAAACACATACAGTGGCACACCGTCTAAAGGGGACAAGCAGATGCAGATCACCAGACCATGATAAACAAACCAGGGCAGCCAGACCATTCCAGAGACACAGGTTTTTAGTGCCAATAACAAAAAAAGTTCAAAAAATGACAGAAATCTTACAGCAACTGGGAAAACTTCAGAGTGGAGCCGTCATGGCCTCCAAAGGCAAAAGAAATTTAATATAAAAAAAGCCTGCCTATATACATCAATAGACCCTTTTTTTCTTTTAAATATTCCCGGGGCTAAAAACCCTCAACAAACAACAAAATGCTTTTGATGGAATGTTCACAGAGTCAAATGCAATGTTTGCAGCTTTCATAGTGGTTACAAAGGAGTTGGGTTTGTGATGAGTCATGTTACAAAAAACGTCCCCTATAAGAGACATCTCCAAAAAAATTTATATATATATATATATATATATATATATATATATATATATATATATATATATATATATATATATATATATATATATGCAAACAAGCCGCAGGGAGGTAGAAATCTTTAGCTCAAGTACCTTCACAATTCTCAGGTTCTCAGTGCATCATCAAGATCTATGTAATGTTTCAAGGGACCAACATAAAAAGGGTAAGTTTTTTCAGAGAGCACAGGAGTGTGTCCCCGGCGGGCCCCCCGAATGTGGGCAAAGGTCGGTGCCAACCCCACACCACCACCAGTGTAAAGGTTTAAACTAAAAAGTGGTGAACCAATGTAAAAGAGAGGATTGAGGGGTGGGAAAGGAGGGGTGGGGGCCAGCCTGGGAAAGGATGGGGAGGGGGGGGAAAAGAAGGTTTTGAGTGCGAGGGACTTGGATTTCCAGCAAGCATGCGTGAGCGATTTGATAGGGAGTGGGGAGACTGTTTGGGGGGCAAAAAAATTATGGAAAGGGGTTCAGGGGGGGCGGCCTGGGGGAAAAAAGGATGCCTGCACTTGAAAAGGGTGAAGGAGTTTAAACTGAGTGAAAACACCCCTTGGCAAGACAGGATGAAGATGAGAGTTTTTTTGACCCTGCCTTGGGGAAACAGCCGATGTGTTAATAAAGAAAAAAAATATATATATATATATATATATATATATATATATATATATATATATATATATATATATATATATATATATATATATATATTATTAAATCACATCGGCCGATTCTCACCAAGGCAGGGTGGCCCGAAAAAAAAAACTCTCATCATCATTCACTCCCTAACTGTTTTGTAGAGGCGTGCTTACACTACAGTTATAAAACTGCAACATTAACACCCTCCTTCAGAGTGCCGGCACTGTACTTCCTATCCCCAGGACTCAAGTGTTTTTAATACCTTCATAAATGTTATTTTGCTTACACTCCATCTAACACGCTCAGGCATGCTTGCTGGAAGCCCAAGCCCCCACACAGTAAACCCCCTTTCCCCCTCCTTCGCAAAGATTTATACACTCTCGAAGTCAAATTTTGTTCGTCCCTCTCTACATGCCCGAACCACCTTCCAACCCCCCCCAGCCCACTGGATAATAGTTTTGGTAACCCCGCACCTCCCCCCAATTTCCACACTACGATTTCGCCAATTTTCACACCACATTGATCTCAGACATGACATCTCCTTGCCTCCGCATTCCCTTGGCACATTCACCACCCATTCTCCCCCCCTATATGAGTGTTGGTAAAACTTTTCCCCCTCTTTCCCCTTTTTGTTTCCCACGGACAAAGTTTTTTTGCCCCAAGCCCCCAAACCCCCTTCCCTTTTCCCCTCAAATTTAGATTCACCTCACCTTCATAGACCCATCTGCTGACAAGTCCACTCCTAAATATCTGAATACATTCACCCTTCCTCCATACTCTCCCTCCAATCTGATACCCAATTTTTCATCAACTAATTTTTTTTGTTATCCTCATCACCTTCTCTTTCCCTATTTTCACTTTAAATTTCCTTCTTGTACATACCCTACCAAACTCATCCACCAACCTCTGCAACCCCTTCAGAATCTCCCAAAAACAATGTCATCAGCAAAAAACACTGTGACAAACCCCCCTTTGTGCTAGATTCTTTATCTTTTAACCCCACAACTATTGCCAACACCCGAGCATTACTTCTCTTACAACCCCATCTATAAATATTTTGAACAACCATGATGACATCACTATCCTTGTATATATATATATATATATATATATATATATATATATATATATATTTTTTTTTTTTTTTTTTTTTTTTGCCGAATAGTATTGTGAATCCCTGCGAAAATTTTTTTGGACAATAATCTCAGGGCAAATTATTGCTTTTTTTGAATATCAATAGTTTCGTTGTGACCATCAGTATGGCTTGAGAAAGATCTTTTGCAGCTCATCACCAGTTAACTCTCTCCCTTGGGGGCTTCCGCCTAGATGAACCCAAGACCAGTTGTGTAGTTGCTTTGGGATATTGCTGGTGCCTTAGACCGAGTAGGCATGGGGGGGTAATTAAAAACCCTGAAACACCTGGAGTCTCGGGCGTTGCATTGCACCTCCTTAGTGATTACCTTCAAGTTAAGTGTCAGGGGTTTTCTAAATTCTAATAAACATCTATAACCGGGAAGTGTGTTTCCCTTAAACCCCCAAATGCAGATGTTTTTGGTTCAGATTTCTTATTAGATGGAAAATGCCGTATCTTGGGGAAAACATGGCAAGTTGCTTTTGCTTTTGAAAAACAAAAGGGACTGTTTATATGATGCATGATGTAAACACTAGAGCAGTTTTAAGAATGAATGAAAGTGTGTTACAGCCCATTGATGAAGTAGATGTTTTATGGGTGAAATATGGCTTTCAATGTCTAGGAAGAATCACTTGGGAAATATTACACGCAATGTAGCCAAGTAGGTAAAAGTTCTACAAAAATATATTTTAACTGCTGGGGCAAAGACTGCTGAACTCTGCACGACAAGTTGATTACCCTTTGACGTCACCCAGTCTGAATGGAACTGTAATTCCTATAGAGTCTGCATTACGGGAGAGTTGGAATTACTTTTTTATGCAAATATTTTCAAGGAACCCCATTTGGTCACTTTAGACAGCGAGATGACAGTTTTATTCTAAAAATGGGCAGCAAAGTGCAGCTGCACTCTGAGACCAATCCGGGTCATTCACCCCCAGTGAGTCCAGTCTGAAAATATATATATTTAAAAATCAATTAACCAAATGAAATTTCTGCCTCTAACTTAGCCCCAATTTCACCCTGTTCCCTTTATGTATGTGTCATACTAACTAATGCAAGATGGAACTGTTAACGTCACCTGTTAAATTATTTTTTTTTAAATAGAGAGAGAGAGAGAGAGAGAGAGAGAGAGAGAGAGAGAGAAAAAAAAAAAAAAAAAAAAAAGAGAGAGAGAGAGAGGGGAGAGAGAGAGAGAGAGAGAGAGAGAGAGATTAATTGACTGCGATTTAAACTTTAGGTTTTTTTTAATGAATTTATCCATCATTTCCTCTTTTGAATATAAAAAAGTCAATTAGTGTGTTTCAACGACGTGAACTGGGTTTTTTCAAATTCCTAAAATTTTAGGCATATGGACCTGAAATTTCATATATCGAAATATTTTTGCTAATCACTATCCCCAAAGTTTGCAAAACCGCCAGAGGAAAATTCAATACAAATATTTTTTCAAGGGTTTATATTATAGCAAACTGTTGAAGAAACCCATCGGGTCCTCAGTATTTTTTTTCAAAAAGAATCCCCTAACATAATGCACGAAAAATATCTCAGATGATATATTGACCTCGCTTTGGTGACAGCTACCTCAGTGGTATATAACATTCTAAGTGAATTTTAAATTTTCTGACGACATGACAACCGAAACGCTTCAGTGTAAGTCATCCTTGATTCACCAACATGCCGTTAATCCTTGAAAATATTATCTACTTGGTAATCCATTCCTAATATTTTCTAATACTCATGTTGACCCCCTCACATACTTCTTGGTCGTTTCTTGTGAGATTCGACCTTCTTTCCCCAGCCTGATTACCTGGTCCTTGACTGTTGCCTTCCTCCTTTGGGGTATACAAAGCTTCGGGTCAGATTGACTTTCGATGCTACATAGTTTTCATACTGTAGCTGGGCCATCAGTGAATATCTTTATGCCTCTTCGACTAATCTCTGTTTTCCTGGGTCTTTTTCCCTTTTGCACTTTTTCCATTCTGTAGACTCAGAGAACCCCCACAAACTCACCACTGACTGGCTGAAATAGCCGTCAGCTGAACAACAACAGGGGAAACATACAGGTGACTAAAGAACAGCGTGGGGCGCTGTGAAGACTCGGTGACACCACAAAGATTTTCGAAGAAAATTCAGCAAATTTCAGCCTGGGTCATGCTGATCATGTGTCTGAATAATGAAACTAGACACAACTTCAAGATAATGCACAGAGAGACAGATGTCCTTGTATGGGGTGATGAAGTGGGGAAAAACATCTTCCTGCTTCTTCCTCTCTCCGGGGAAACAACTGCTGCTTACCCTATCACCCTTTATGTTTACTTTTTGGGGAACATAGTGGGGTCAATGAAAGGCCTTTGGAGGGTACGTTGCTTTATTTAGAAGGTTCATGGCAAGGGAGTGTGTTTCAGTTCACAGACCCGGGGGCCATGCCCAAGACGGAGTGACAGAGTAGACCTTATTGACGCCTGAATTAGCCCAG
>WNWK01051122.1:0-12594 GCA_009830355.1 Cherax destructor
CACTCCCAGGACTGTAGTATCCTCACCCATCCTCCAGAGTGCAGGTACTCTACTTACCACTCCCAGGACTGTAGTATCCTCACCCATCCTCCAGAGTGCAGGTACTCTACTTCCCACTCCCAGGACTGTAGTATCCTCACCCATCCTCCAGAGTGCAGGTACTCTACTTCCCACTCCCAGGACTGTAGTATCCTCATTCATCCTCCAGAGTGCAGGTACACTACTTACCACTCCCAGGACTGTAGTATCCTCACTCATCCTCCAGAGTGCAGGTACTCTACTTCCCACTCCCAGGACTGTAGTATCCTCACTCATCCTCCAGAGTGCAGGTACTCTACTTCCCACTCACATGACTGTAGTATCCTCACTCATCCTCCAGAGTGCAGGTACTCTACTTCCCACTCCCAGGACTGTACTATCCTTACCCATCCTCCAGAGTGCAGGTACTCTACTTACCACTCCCACGACTGTAGTATCCTCACCCATCCTCCAGAGTGCAGGTACTCTACTTCCCACTCCCACGACTGTAGTATCCTCACTCATCCTCCAGAGTGCAGGTACTCTACTTCCCACTCCCACGACTGTAGTATCCTCACCCATCCTCCAGAGTGCAGATACTCTACTTCCCACTCCCAGGACTGTAGTATCCTCACTCATCCTCCAGAGTGCAGGTACTCTACTTCCCACTCCCAGGACTGTAGTATCCTCACTCATCCTCCAGAGTGCAGGTACTCTACTTCCCACTCCCAGGACTGTAGTATCCTCACTCATTCTTCAGAGTGCAGGCACTCAGGTTTGGCTAATCGGTTTTCCCTGAATCCCTTCATAAATATTACCTTGCTCACACTCCAACAGCACGTCAAATCATAAAAAACCACTTGTCTCCACTCAGTCCTATCTAACGCTACAATACAAGCTGGATATCCAGGCCCTTCCACTCGAAACTTTTTCTCCCTCTCCCTCCACCCTCTTCTGGGACCACCCCTTTCCCCCTCCCCACCCTCTTCTGGGACCACCCCTTGTCCCTCTCCCTGCACCCTCTTCTGGGACCACCCCTTGTCCCTCTCCCTGCACCCTCTTCTGGGACCACCCCTTGTCCCTCTCCCTGCACCCTCTTCTGGGAACACCCCTTGTCCCTCTCCCTCCACTCTCTTCTGGGACCACCCCTTTCCCCCTCCCCCTCCCTTTTCTGGGACCATCCCTTCCCCCTCTCCCTCCACCCTCTTCTGGGACTACCCCTTCCCTTCCTCCCCAGTTTCATGTAACTTTCTAGGAAGTCATCTTTACTAAATATCCGAACCACCTCAACAACCTCTCCTCAGCCCTCTAAATAATACTTTTGGTAAGCGCACACCTAATCTCCGAGGTCCGAATTCTGTGCATAATATCCACATATTGCTACCTCACACACCACATCACTGCCTCCAGGCTCCTCACTGCAACGTTTAAAACTCATGCTTCACACCCATACCTCAGTGTTGGTACCACTGTGCTCTGGTACATTTCCCCTTTTTTGCCTCCTTGGATAAAGTTCTTTATATCCACAGTTGCCTCAATAAACTACCCACCTTTTTTTCCCCTTCATCAGTTGTAAAATTCACTTCGTTTCTCATAAACCCATCCGCTGACAAGTCCACTCCCAAATATCTGAACACATTCACTTCATGGTTTGTTTACATTCACTTCATGGTTTGTTTACATTCACTACATGGTTTGTTTACATTCACTTCATGGTTTGTTTATATTCACTTCATGGTTTGTTTACATTCACTTCATGGTTTGTTTACATTCACTTCATGGTTTGTTTATATTCACTTCATGGTTTGTTTACATTCACTTCATGGTTTGTTTACATTCACTTCATGGTTTGTTTATATTCACTTCATGGTTTGTTTACATTCACTACATGGTTTGTTTACATTCACTTCATGGTTTGTTTATATTCACTTCATGGTTTGTTTACATTCACTTCATGGTTTGTTTACATTCACTTCATGGTTTGTTTATATTCACTTCATGGTTTGTTTACATTCACTACATGGTTTGTTTACATTCACTTCATGGTTTGTTTATATTCACTTCATGGTTTGTTTACATTCACTACATGGTTTGTTTACATTAACTTCATGGTTTGTTTATATTCACTTCATGGTTTGTTTATATTCACTTCATGGTTTGTTTACATTCACTTCATGGTTTGTTTATATTCACTTCATGGTTTGTTTACATTCACTACATGGTTTGTTTACATTCACTTCATGGTTTGTTTATATTCACTTCATGGTTTGTTTACATTCACTTCATGGTTTGTTTACATTCACTTCATGGTTTGTTTATATTCACTTCATGGTTTGTTTACATTCACTACATGGTTTGTTTACATTCACTTCATGGTTTGTTTACATTCACTTCATGGTTTGTTTACATTCACTTCATGGTTTGTTTACATTCACTTCATGATTTGTTTACATTCACTTCATGGTTTATTTACATTCACTACATGGTTTGTTTATATTCACTTCATGGTTTGTTTACATTCACTTCATGATTTGTTTACATTCACTTCATGGTTTGTTTACATTCAATTCATGGTTTGTTTACATTCACTACATGGTTTGTTTACATTCACTTCATGGTTTGTTTATATTCACTTCATGATTTGTTTACATTCACTTCATGGTTTGTTTACATTCACTTCATGGTTTGTTTACATTCAATTCATGGTTTGTTTACATTCACTTCATGGTTTGTTTACATTCACTTCATGGTTTGTTTACATTCACTTCATGGTTTGTTTACATTCACTTCATACTCTCTCCCTTCAATCTGATATCTAATCTCTCATACCAAGACATTTTTGTTGTTCTCGCCACCTTACTCTTTCCTATGTTCACTTTTAATTTCCTTCATTTACGTACACTCTCAAATCCAATGAAAATGATTGTTATAGGAATGCAGTTAGAAGCCTGAGTAGATCTATAACCCACTATGATAACATGAATGTAGATAAGTATGCTTATGGAGCAACTTGCAATGTGAACAGACTGACTGATGTTGTAGTGGCCAGGCTTAGGCTTGGTTACAAGTACTGACTGATGTTGTAGTGACCAGGCTTAGGCTTGGTTACAAGTACTGACTGATGTTGTAGTGGCCAGGCTTAGGCTTGGCTACAAGTACTGACTGATGTTGTAGTGGCCAGGCTTAGGCTTGGTTACAAGTACTGACTGATGTTGTAGTGGCCAGGCTTAGGCTTGGTTACAAGTACTGACTGATGTTGTAGTGGCCAGGCTTAGGCTTGGTTACAAGTACTGACTGATGTTGTAGTGGCCAGGCTTAGGCTTGGCTACAAGTACTGACTGATGTTGTAGTGGCCAGGCTTAGGCTTGGCTACAAGTACTGACTGATGTTGTAGTGGCCAGGCTTAGGCTTGGCTACAAGTACTGACTGATGTTGTAGTGGCCAGGCTTAGGCTTGGCTACAAGTACTTCTGGCAGTTTGGGAGACACACAGATGATGATCAAACTAAATACAAATTATGTGATCAGGCATATGGTCACTGTCTTGAACACTATGTGCTTAATTGTGCACTTATTGAGGAATATAGAGATAAACAGTATAATAACCTATGTGACATGTCAAGATATCTTATTAATGAAATAAGATACCAGTTATACTAAGCAAATTTCCAAAATTTGCTTGTAACAGATAAGTGAAATGTAGATATAAATCCAAATGTACAATTGTTAACCCCTTTGGGGCCTAGTGCCTAGGCCTTTTGTGTATCCATATGCTCTTGCGCTACCGTCCACAGGATGGATATGGGGTGCACAATAAACTAGCCACTTCGGTGGCAAAATCTAATCTAATCTAAATCTCAAATTCCTCCACCAACCTTTGCAACATATCTTCGGAATCTCACAGTGTCATAGACAAAATCAACTATGACAACTCTCCTCCTGTACTAGATTCAGTATCTTTATACCAGATTTACTTTGTACCAGATTCGCTATCTTTGTACCAGATTCACTTTGTACCAGATTCGCTATCTTTGTACCAGATTCACTTTGTACCAGATTCGCTATCTTTGTACCAGATTCGCTATCTTTGTACCAGATTCACTTTGTGCCAGATTCACTGTCTTTGCATCAGATTCATTATCTTTGTACCAGATTCACCATCTTTGTACCAGATTCACTATATACCAGATTCACCATATTTGTACCAGATTCACCATCTTTGTTCCAGATTCACCATCTTTGTGTCATATTCACTATCTTTGTACCAGATTCACTATCTCTATACCAGATTCACTATCTCTGTACCAGATTCACTATCTTTGTACCAGATTCACTATCTCTGTACCAGATTCACTATCTTTGTACCAGATTCACTATCTCTGTACCATATTTACTATCTTTGTGCCATATTTACTATCTTTGTGTCATATTCACTATCTTTGTGCCATATTTACTATCTTTGTACCAGATTCACTATCTTTGAATCCCACAATTCCACCCTAACGTTCAAACAACCATGATGACGTCACACGTCCCTTTGTAAGAACTAGTTTTGCTGGAAAATTAATTATACAGGATGGTTTAAAAAGATGGACCCAGTTTCAAAGCTGTGGTGACTGAAATTGGGTTCATCAATTTGAAACACCCTGTATTCCCAAAGATGCGCCAAACCCTGGTGTAGTATGTAGATTTAACCTGAGATAAATACTGACAAACTTATTTCCAAGGTTGTATACACCTAGTGTATGTCTCCGTGTGTATATATATACCAACTTTACTATAATCACTGTTTTAAATGTTAAAGTATTTTTGACTGATGTACAGGTGACGTGCAGCCTTGATGACCCTCGTGTAGTAGATAGGCTTTAAACCTAATTAACTAACAGCTTTATTTCCAGTGGTAAATCTCAGACGATGTGATTACTAAGATATGTTTGTGTGCGTAAGCACGGTTAATGTGGACAACACTGCAGCGAAGGTGCGACACTTTACCTGTGTTGATGTTGAGTCTGGAGGAGATGTTGCCATGGCGACCAAAGAAAATAATTCAGAGGTTCCCGTTTTCTATTTAACTTAATAAAGAAAACCTCGATATTTCAGGAGTAACTCTTTTAGTCACATTGATATTGGCTACAATACAATACATATTCAAACTTTATTTCTTTTCACAGTATACACAGTGAGCTTACATGTTATAAAATATTGTTAAACATAAGGAAAGCCACTAATATGCCTCAACATTTCCGACAGACTATTTAAAACTAGACAGAGGTTATTGAGGGGTAAATTTAACAGCCAGGGCAGAAACATTGGGCGTGTTTCTTTACACCTGTTGTCTATGTTCCCCATCAGTAAAATGGGTACCTGGGTGTTAGTCGACTGGTGTGAGTCGCATCCTGGGACACTGACCTAATCTGCCCGAAATGCTGTGCATAACAAGTGACTTTCTATATAGTAGTATGTCACTGATGTCAGCTAGGCCTGGATACCATGTACATGTACTTGTAGTAAATAAAGATATTATTATTATTATTATTATTATTATTATTATTATTATTATTATTATTATCATTATTGCAAACGAGAGTTAGTTAAAAAAAATATAGTCAAGGTTTAGAGAGGTTACAAGAAACAAATAAAAGTATAGTACAATTTACAATATTACAACAGCACAATTTTAAGCATTGCTGAGAGGTCATCATAGTGTTCACTCTGTGGCCCGTGGCCTGGTAGGCAAAGCTCTCGCTTCACACGCTGAGTGTCCGGATTCGATCCCCGGTACGGGTGGAAACATTATGACGTGTTTCCTTACACCTGCTGTCCATGCTCACCCATCAGTAAAATAGGTACCTGGGTGTTAGTGGACTGGTGTGGGTCGCATCCTGGGACAAAACTGACGTAATTTGCGGGAAATGCTCAGCATAACAAGTGGCTTTCTATATAGTAGTATGTCAGTGATGTCAGCTAGGACTGTATACCTTGTACATGTACTGTAGTAAATAAAGATATTATTATTATTATATTATTAACATTATAATATCATTTCTGACATAGACAAAGATGTAAGCCAAAGCTCCGTGTCTTCCTTTGCGGATGACACCCGGAGTGCCATGACAGTGACCTCCATCGAAGACACTGCAAGACACCAAGCGGACATCAACCAAATCTTCAAATGGGTCACTCAAAACAATATGAAGTTCAACGAGGAGAAATTTAAACTATTCAGATATGGAAAACTTGAGGAAATTAAAACTGTATCAGGGTATACGAAAAATTCTAACCATACAATACAGCGAAAAAGTAATGTCAAAGACCTGGGAGTGATCATGTCAGAGGATCTCACCTTCAAGGACCATAACAATGTAGCAATTGCATCTGCTCGAAAAATGACAGGATGGATAATGAGAACCTTCAAAACCAGGGATGCCAAGCCCATGTTGACACTTTACAGATCGCTTGTTCTATCTAGGCTGGAATATTGCTGCACACTAACTGCACCTTTCAAGGCGGGTGAAATTGCTGACCTTGAAAATGTGCAGAGAACCTTCACGGCACGCATAACTGCGATAAACCACCTCAATTACTGGAACGCTTGAAGTTCCTAAACCTGTACTCTCTAGAACGCAGGCGGGATAGATACATTATTATATACACATGGAAAATTCTCGAGGGCTTAGTACCAAACTTGCACACAAAAATCACTCCCTACAAAAGCAAAAGACTCGGCAGGCGATGTAACATCCCCCCAATGAAGAGCAGGGGTGCCACTAGCACGTTGAGGGACAACACAATAAGTGTCAGGGGCCCAAGATTGTTCAACTGCCTCCCAGCATACATCAGGGGGATTACCAACAAGCCCCTGGCTGTCTTCAAGCAGGCACTGGACAGGCACCTCAAGTCGGTACCTGATCAGCCGGGCTGTGGTTCGTACGTTGGACTGCGTGCGGCCAGCAGTAACAGCCTGGTTGATCAGGCTCTGGTCCAACAGGAGGCCTGGTCACAGACCGGGCCGCGGGGGCGTTGACCCCTGGAATTCTCTCCAGGTAGACTCCAGGTAGATAATGTCGGAGGATCTCCCCTTCAAAGACCACAACAATGTATCTACCGCATCTGCTAGAAAAATGATAGGATGGATAATGAGAACCTTTAAAACTAGGGACGCCAAGCCCATGATGATTCTCTTCAAATCGCTTATTCTCTCTAGGCTGGAATACTGCTGTTCACTAACTGTCCCATTCAAGGCTGGCGACGTTGCTGACCTGGAGAGTGTATAAAGAACTTTCATGGCACACAAGTGCGATAAAGCACCTAAATTACTGGGAACGGTTGAAGTCTATTGATTTCTATTTCCAGGAACGCAGGCGAGAGAGATATATGGTAATATACATTTGGAAAATCCTAGAGGGATTGGTACCAAACCTGCACACAAAAATCACTCCCAATGAAAGCCAAAGTCTCGGTAGGAGATGCAACATTCCCCCTGTGAAATGCAGGGGCGCCACGAGTTCATTGAGAGACAATATAATAAGTGTCCGGGGCCCAAGACTGTTCAACTGCCTCCTGGCATACATAAGGGGGATTACCAATAGACCCTTAGTTGTCTTCAAGAAGGCACTGGGCAGGCACCTAAAGTCAGTACCTAACCAGCCTGGCTGTGGTTCGTACGTCAGTTTGCGTTCGGCCAGCAGTAACAGCCTTGTTGATCAGACCCTGATCCACCATGAGGCCTGGTCTCAGACCGAGCCGCGGGGGCGTTGACCCCTGAAACCCTCTCCAGGTAAACTCCAGGTAAGTACAATTATTGCCTGACTTGCATTGTAATATTGGCAATTATTTTGCCATTTAACAAGAGATTAATATCAGGGAAGCGCTGAACCCGTAGGGGTCTTAAAGCACCTGGAGAACTGTATGCAATCAGGTGTGATCCTAGGAAGATGGTTGTTCCAATTACTTGAATTGTGATCCTTTATTATACTATGAATGGTAACTGTACTTGTGTACCTGTGCTTAAATATACCTAAAATGTTTGTTAGGTTTGTTACTAACTTCAGTAATAATTTACTCCTTTAAATAAGTATCAGTTAACTCCATATTTAAACATATATTCAGGTTTATTAAAAAAGTTCAGAGTTTTAAGTAATTAGTTAAGTTTATTGAGGTAAAGTTACACATACCTGGAGTTTACCTGGCGAGGGTTTCGGGGTTTACCGCTCCCGCAGCTTGGTCTGAGACCAGGCCTCTTGGTGGATCAGGGTCTGATCAACCAGGTTGTTACTACTTTCATAAGGAGTGATTTTCGTGTACAGGTTTGGTACTAATCCCTCTAGGGATTGGCGTCCCTAGTTTTGAAGGTTCTCATTATCCATCCTATCATTTTTCTAGTAGATGTGGTAGATACATTGTTGTGGTCTTTGAAGGGGAGATCCTCCGACATTATCACTCCAAGGTCCTTCACATTACTTTTTCGCTCTATTTGTTGTATACCCTGATACCCTTGCCCGTAATGCCCAGGCATGATAGTAACTCTCTTTGTTGCACTGCAAATCATTATTGTAATTACACATTGTAAACTAGCTGTGTTAAATAGGGCTCCCTACAACATGTTAATCACATTGTAAACTAGCTGTGTTAAATAGGGCTCCCTACAACATGTTAATCACATTGTAAACTTGCTGTGTTAAATAGGGCTCCCTACAACATGTTAATCACATTGTAAACTAGCTGTGTTAAATAGGACTCAATACAACATGTTAATCACATTGTAAACTTGGAAAGAAATAAAAAAATTAATTTGATAGTTTTAATTTTCTCATAACTACAATTATCGTACACAGTTTAACATTCGTGAAAATTATCCAGGATAACCAAGAAAGTCGGTGAATTATTTTCATTGGGGTCCTTGTACTCAGTTGTGTTTGCAGGGGATCGAGCTCGGTTCCCGGTCCCTGTTGTAGCCTCTTGGCGAGTACAAATAGGAAGGGGTTCTGTCGGGCGTTCAGATGACCCAGAGAATTTAGCATTTAACATGAATTATTATTATTATTATTATCATTATTATTATTAGTAGTAGTAGTAGTAGAGAATGTGCCACAGATCCTCAAAATGGCCGCCATGCCTCCAGAGGGTATGCCACAGCTCCTCATTCCACAGCCCCTCATCCCTGAGCGGTCTCCTTCCGCGCGCTCGCGCCCCCGCCCCGCCGGGCCTGCCCCACGCCCCCCCCCACGCCCACGCCGCCCACGCCCACGCCCCCCCTTCCCCCCCAAATTTTTTTCCATTTTTTTTTCCAATTTTTCATTTTTCAAATTTTTCATTTTTTCAAATTTTTCATTTTTTCAATATTACTTCTATCATCCCACCATCTCCTTGGATCAAGATTGAGGTCTCCCCTATGGGGTCTCTCTTTAAGTAAATTGAACTAAGACTTGAGTTTTACCTACATTGGAATTTCATCAAATTCACTTCCATCCATCCCAAAACCCCTGCTCCACTTCCTTGGATCAAGATCACCCATCTCCCGCCCACACCCTCTTGGTGGTCAGTGACGTCATCACCGGGGTCACCAACAAGTTCAATCAAGCGAGCCCAGGTGTGGTGTGACGTCACAATATTTCCTCGGACAAGCTTAAACATGAGGAGAGTACAACAGGCTGATTCAAGTCGGGTCCCTCTGTGCCCCTCTTATTAAATGTAGGTTAACACTAATACACATTTTTCGTCATTTATTTATTTATTATCATCTAGCCCATGGACCAGCAGGTCATTTCTAACTTCAAAAAACTGTACACCAAAGCAATGTTTCAAAGGTGCTTTGACATAACCTCGGACTCTGAATTGACCTTAAAAAGAGTTCTGGAGGGATCACTTCAGTATCTTCCAGTGCATAAGCCTTATAGATAAGGCTTGGCAGGGAGTAACTTCCAGGACGATGAACTCTGCTTGGAGAAAGTTGTGGCCAGATTGTGTCCAAGAGAGAGATTTTGAAGGGTTTGGGGCTGACCCTGAGGAGCCTATGGAAGTTGTGGAAAATATTGTGGCACTGGGGAATTGCATGGGGTTGGATGTGAGTGGCGAGGATGTGGAAGAGTTGGTGGAGGACCACAATGAAGATCTAACCACTGAAGAGCTGCAAAAGCTTGAGGTGCAACACCATCAAACCACAACTCAGGAAATTGCTTCAATGAAGGAGGAAGAGAGATGAAAGGTGCCTTCTTCAAAGATTAAGGAGATTTGTGCAATGTGGACTAAGATGCATTTATTTGTGGAGGAACATCACCCTGACAAAGATGTTGCAATCCGTCTCGGCGACAGTACAATGACAATCTCTTGTCCCATTTTAGGGACATTTTAAAGAGATATCAACAACAGAGCTCTCTCATCAGATATTTAGTGCCACAGGTGTGCAGTGACTCTCAAGCTGGTCCTAGTGGCAGTAAAAGACAAAGAAGGGAAGTGACCCCAGATGAGGACTTGGTACCTAGAGTCCTTATGGAATGGGATTCCCCTTCCAAAGAATAACCTCTCTTCCCTCTCCCCTCCTCCCTGTCTTCCATCCGGCAACATCAGTCTTCAATAAAGGTAAGTGTCAAGTAGAATGTTCATTCTTTTGTGCATGTAAATCTATCTTTAAGGCCCCCCAAAAAAATTTTTTAATACTTCTGGGTGTCTGGAACAGATTAATTGAATTTACATTATTTCTTATGGGGAAAATGGTTCCAGTTTTTGCCGATTTCAGTTTTAGCCGATCCCTTTGGAATGGCTTAAACACGAAAACCGAGGATCCACTGTAATGTAAATTAGATTAGTCCGTTTCAGACCCCCAAAAATACACTTACAAAAGCACTTACAATAATACACTTACATAATTGTTCGAGTTAGGAGTTGTACGAAACTCGGGGCACCACTGTATTATACCCGTTTCAAGGTATAATACGTATTCCTCAAAACACTGTTTGATGCGCAATGGAATACCACAACTTACTGATATATCGTGTATCTATTCACTTGTTTGACTTTCTGGTTGAGTACTGACATACATAACATTGTGTCTGTGCCACTGCCTTCCTCTCTGTAACAGGAAAAGTATCAGGGAAGTGTGCACCTGGTTTCAGCCAAAATGGATCACTTTCACTACCATGGTGGTGATGTGTTGGCTGAGCCTTCATCTGGTATTTTTCATTTAACCCTTTGGGGGTCCAAGGGGTCTCTCTGAAACTCGTTCTCAGGGTCCAAGAATTTAAAAAAAAAAAAAAAATTTTCTTATGAAATGATAGAGAATCTTTTTCCGATAATAACGCCACAAAAATTATGAAATTTGATCGAAATCTAACGGAATTATGCTTTCGCGAAGTTAGCGGTATCCATGACATTTGCGCATCGGCGATTTCGCCCACTTTGAGCCCTATTTTCGGCAAATTCCAATGTTTCAGTCTACGAAAATTATAGCTATTTCGCTAGAACTCCATTTCTTCTATCGATTGAGTACAAGAAACCCCCTATTTCCCAAATTTCAACTACCCAAAATAGGGGGTCAAAAAATGGAAAGGCCAATTTCACAAAATTTCAAACGATCCCAATTTCAAAATAGGGTTTATAATAAACAAGGCAGACATTCCTGGCACTAAAATAACATCTTCTCTGTTCATTAGTCACGTTTCCAGGCCCCTCTTACATTAATTTTGCTTTCCATTTTGAATTTTTATTCTCACAAAAAAATAGAAGATTTACTGTTATATATACAACTGCATCATTGTAAAAATGGTATAAAAATATCAGCGCACTTGTGCAAGAATATCAGACCTCCAGTTGATGTGTTTTGGGATGCATGGCGTGATTTGTTTACTCTTGAACATCGGACAAAATTGAACATTTTCGCTACTTTGCCTTTAGTTTCAAGGTACTTGTCATCGTGAAACCAGTCAATATGATCTCTATTTCTGTAATATATCATCTATTCTATAAAATGAGACTAAGAAAACGACCCAAAACAAGCATAAATACCATACGAAAATAGACCGCAAAGTCACTGTTTTAACCCTTTGGGGGTCGGTGCCGTATAGAAAGTTTTTCGAGCAGGGGTTTGGGGCCGGGGATAGTACGCCCACAGTTCGGGCTGAGTGTTTGAGGGAGAGGACGTGGTGAGTGAGGTCCAGGGGGCCTTTTATCCCAGGACTGTTATTTCACTGACCGACAACTCATCATGCAACTCATATCGTTGGATCGAAGCTGCATTGTTGCTGGAACTCTTATGTGTGAGCTGTGACTAGTGATCTACCTAGTTAAACGAAAAGGGGGTTTTAAGTGGCACAAGAAGGCCTATCTACACTACCCTTCGCCTGCCTCCTCCTCTATTTAGAACTTTAGCCACTCCCTATTTACCAAGGTCTAGAGGCGGTTTTTGCCTGCCCACATACGTGCCTGAGTGCCCCCGTCAGTTCTGCCAGCTTTTCCCCGATTTCCCACCCACCCTTTTTAAGAATTTTGTCTCCGTGTGATATGTGTAAAGATAACTCCAAGTGGTTTACACGGGTTTAACTGGCACACGCAGGCTTTAAAACAAAATTTCAAGCCAGGAGGA
>WNWK01051123.1:0-12594 GCA_009830355.1 Cherax destructor
TTATGCGCCTATTATTCATCCATTTTGGGTAAATTCTACTTGATCTAATTTCTTTATATGGGATAAATGTTCTTTGGGCTGCCCGTATAGTGTTAAGAAAACTGTCATATTGATAGCTCTCTTCGTTACCCCAGTCCACAGTTGATAAGTGTTCTCTAAGTCCATTATAATCTGCTAAGCGAAAGCCTGGGACTGTTACTGAATTATCCCTACTATCATACATCCAATCATTGCTAAAGGCAATTGATTTGTGGTCGCTTGTGCCGAGTTCGTCTGTAATTTCTAAATTATTTACAAGGGATTCCTTGTTTGCCGAACCAAGTCAAGTAGGTTATTTCCCTTGTAGGTTCTGTCACAAACTGCTTCAAAACAGTCCTGAACTACTTCTAAAAAGTCGTTTGATTCTAAATTACCCATAAAGAAATTCCAATCAATCTGACTAAAGTTAAAGTCCCCTAGAATGACTACGTTATCATGCCTAGTGGCCTTAACAATTGCCTCCCAAAGTAGTTTCCATTTTTCCTTTTTAAGTTTGGAGGACGGTATATCACGCCTAAAAGCAATTTTTCACACCCCTCCTCAAATTCTATCCAGACAGACTCTGTATGTATTATTTCATAATTTATACCCGTTTTTATGCAACAATTTAAATGCTCACGGACATAGAGTCACCCCACCCCCTTCCTGATACTTCTGTCTACTTGGAACAATTTAAAACCCTGAATGTGACATTCAGCAGGCATGTCCCGATTTTTCATATTAAACCACGTCTCAGTTAATGCAAAACATCAATATTACCTGCACTTGCAACTAATCTCAATTCCTCCATCTTATTTCTCGCACTACGACTATTAGTATAAAAAATGTTCAGAAAACCTCCTTTCTCTTTACTTTTCTTGTTCATTTCTGTTTTCCTATACCTAATGCTGTCCTTGTCACCTAGTACCACTGACTTTCCAATATCCCCTTATTCTGCCTTTTACTTGTTCCCCTAAAATTCATAACATTACTACAGTGGGACTTCACTGTTTTCCCCATAACCCATACCACTAACTTTTTCTAGTTTAAAGCCCTAACAGCTCCCTCCACCTAGATAAATGAACATGGGCAACAGTTGCTCTAACATCAACAACAGTAACATCAACAACAGTAGCACCAACATCAACAACAGTAACACCAACATCAATAACAGTAGCTACAACATCAACAACAGTAACTCCAACATCAACAATGGTATCACCAACGTCAACAACAATAACTCCAACATCAACAACAGTAATACTAATATCAAGAACTATGTACCAATATCAACAACTGTAGCACCATCGTCAAAAACAGTAATATCAACATGAACAACAGTACTACCAACATGAACATCAGTAACACCAATTTCAATAACAATAACACCAACATGAACAACAGTAGCACCAACATCAACAGTAACACCAACATCAACAACAGTAACACCAACATCAACAGTAACATCAACAACAGTAACACAAACATCAAGAACATTAACACCAACATCAAGTAACAGTATCACTAACATCAAGAACAGTAACATCAACAACAGTAACACCAACATCAACAACAGTAACACCAGCATCAACAACAGTAACACCAACATCAATAATAGTAACACCAACATGAACAACACTAGCACCATCAACAAAAAGAGTAAAACCGACATCAACAACAGTAACACCAACATCAAGAACAATAACACCAACACCAACTTCAAGAACAGTAGCATCAACATCAACAACAGTAGCACCAACATCAAAAGCAGTAGCACCAACATCAAGAACAGTAACACAAACATCAACAACAGTAACACCATGTGAAGGTTTATTACTCAATCCTGGTTCAATCTTTAAGCCAAGATGAATCAAGGCTGGCTCCTCGTTAGGAAAATTACAAAAATGGAAATGGTAAATAATAACAATGAAGATAAGCACTTTGTTTAATGGAATGTTTTATGAAAATGTTAAATACTTAAACAAGAATATCAAAATCCTATCTTAAAGACAAAATGAGAAATGAAATAGATAAATAATACTCGAATTCAAAGCTAATTTATACAGATTGAAGTTGGTAGATGAGCGTGTCGATGTTATTGACACGAAAACTCTGAATTGTTCCTTGTTTTCTGAACTCCTTGCTGTTGTTGTTGGATCGACGGATGTTTCCAAAACCATGTTGGAAACTATTTTTTTTATATATATTTTATTTAAGAACCATACAGGACATATGACATATGACATCCCTTCTAACCATATATAACACCTCAGTCTTCATACAACATATACAATGTAATTATATAACAAGAGACCTTATACAAAATATACATAAATCACTATGTAACAGACAAAATACAAGTGACCATTGCCATTTTCCACACCATTACAGACTATATAAACTAAGTAAATCAATGCTATCCCAAACCCCCACCCCCTCCATAGTTATTATTTTTAATATTTCAATGAAATGACAAATAAGAGCCTATGAACATTATACAGATTACAAACTTACAACTAAAAACAAAACCCCCATGGCTGGGGTATGGTAGACTGATACATGTTTATAAAATGAGAATGGTCCAACAAGGACCTACATAAAAGTAATTTTTACCGTCAACTTAATTAAAATCATGACCCAAATACAATTACTACATATATAAGGATATACTAAATATGATAATGAGACTAATTTCCACAACTCCGAAAAACACGGTACCACAAAGGGCAAAACAACAAACCTTTTAAACATTATTAAACATGAGGCCTAATAGCCACCCACGCAGCATTCCACCAGATTACAATTAACCACGTTCCATATATATGACACGTTACAATACCCCTCCAAAGATTAATTTAAACAGGGTCACAAAAAAAAACCACACACCCTCATACGGTGTTTCAGTACCCCCCTCCCTCTAAGGAAGCATCTGCCCCCACCTCCCAAAAACTAAAAGTTAGGGAATACAAATAGAACCCTGACATATTACATCTGAAGTTATACACGTCACACAAGATATATGAAATACACAGGTACAGTTATATTCATAAAGCACAATATTGTACTAAGCACATGACAGGAAAATTATCACTGCACATGGTTCCAAGTAAAATATAATAAACCCTACCTGAGATCGGTCCCACACAACGTGGAACAGGGAACCCTAACCACCACCCTAACCTTATAACTGAAGCAGAGAGGGACACCCACAATCATACCATGAAAACAAAACCCATCCCAAAGTCAAAGTCAAAAACGATACCAATCACTCACCCGTCAAAGTCATAAACACCCCTCCCCTATGCCCCTGCATAAAAAGGTCATAAGTCAAAAAACAGATGCACAACTCTCCCCAACCCATTCCCACCCCTCACCTACCACCCCCACCTCACCCAACCCCAACCCAAGACCGCATCACCTACCAACACACACACAACCCCCCTCCGGGAAACTACTTTAGGTTTCTTCATCCTCTATCCCCCAACAAAAGACCCATCTGAGGAGGCGATACCCTCCGGGAAAAAATGCGACCACGCCCTCCCATACAAACATTGATTTCTACACCTCGTTCTATAAAACGCCCGCAGAGCCCTTATCCTTACCTCACTCCTAACCTCCCTCATGCCCGACACATGCAAAAAAATATAACAAGATACATGACCGCACATCGCACATCGTCTGTACAACCCCCACATCTAAGCTAAAGCCTGCAAGGTCCTCAACACCCCCTCCCCCACCATACGAAGAACTTGGCCAAACCATTCCCTAACCCTTTCCAGGCACCCCAAAAATACACAGCATGATATGCTGTATCAGGCATTCCACATCTGGTACAGCTGCCCTCCCTTGCCAAACCCATAACAAACAGGAGAGCTTTAGGGCCAAGATACCATGCAAAAACCGAAACCCAGTCTCCGATTCCTAGATGACAACCGTAATCTCTAAAAAAAAACACACCTTTGCCAATCATACATTGGGAAAGTATCCACACCCAATACCACCCCCTCTTCCATCCCTACCCTATCCAGCTTACTAACCTTAATCCCACCCGGCTCACGCGCCACTATATCGCCTCACATCTCAGCAGCTCCGGCTCACTCCACCAAATCCTTAACTCCCTCATTATCCTATCTACCTTTGCTCCATGCACCCCTTCCCTCACCACAAATTCCTGCTTAACGAAAATACCCTGCAACCTCCTACCCATAGGTATCAACCCCAAGCACCCTAATGCCACCCTTGTCATCACCACCTCCTTCTTTAACCAATGCTTACCAAATCCCCAGATGAATCGCAAGACTAGCCTGCAGCCGCAGTATATCCCTCTCCATGAGAGGATATATCGCGGCCACATGCCAAAGTTTGCTATACACCAACGTATTAATAACCACCGCTCGTTGCAATAATGTAAAATCCCCGCTCTCCAACCCATCATCCTACTCAAAGCCCTTCCACAATCGCAAAGAAATTAATTTCACGTGCTACCTTAGCTTCATTGCAAAGGTTACCCCACAAATCTTAAGTCTATTTACAGTGACCCACCCATACCTATGCCCCCAACATTTTCCCTACCCAAGACCCCACCTCCAATAAATGGGATTTTCCTTATTAACCCTCATGCCAAGCTGACCAAAAACTTCTATCATCCTATTGATAACACTCAACCCTCCTCACTTCCTACCAAAATGGATGTATCATCAACATACCCAATGATCCCTGGTGCCCAATCACTGTCCCCACCCGCTCTCGGACACCCTCAGACACCAACCGATAAAAATAGTCCTGCAAGCATGAAACATGAGCTGCGTCAGGGGGACACCCCTGTCAGCCCCCACCCCATACACACCATTACCCCCACCTGCCCATTTACCTGCACTCGCACCTGAACCCCGCATACAATGTCCTTACCCATCCTACTATTTCATCACCAAACCCCTGCCTTCTAAGTATCTCCTGCAATACATCCATGTTAACACGATCATAAGCTGTTTCCCAGTCCAGCCCTATGTCTCCCCTCCCCTTTTCGACCCTCCACAAAGCTCCTAATTATCCTATGCCCCCGCCCACATACTACATCCAGGAACACCATACCCCACCCTCTAGTTTGTGACATAAAACTACCTTCATCCAATTCCCCAACACTCGCAAAAATCTTGTAGTCTGAACGAAGCAACGTTATTGCACGATATGCTCCCAAAGACTCGCTATGCCGTCTCTTGGGTACAAGCACCACAATCCCAGTACGTTGATCTTCCCCCATATCGCCCCCAGATTTCATGCTATTGAAGACCTGAACTAGCATCTCCCTCAAAACCTCTCAATGAGCAACATAAAAATCGCCTGGGATCCTATCATTCCTGGTGATTTCCTAACCTCTCACCCTGTATTGCCTTCAACACCTCCTCCTCAGTGATCATCCCTTCCATGCCCATACGATCCTCATCACTATTCTCGAGACAATCCCTCTAGGACTATTCCACGCGCTACCCGATCATAATCCACCTGACATAACTTTTCCTGGAACCAAACATCCGCATATCCACTGAAACCCTCCGTCGTCCACAACAGCTGGCCCATCCGGTACCCACCTAACTCTCTATGACTCATGACATAATTCGTATCTCCCTACGCACCTAAATTTTCGCAACACTACGCTGAGGCCTTATCTCCCCACAGTACATCATCCTTCCCGCCATATTCGAATGGCATGAAACGCTTCCTCCTGAATCTCCCTGCGGATACCCATCCCCTCCTCCATGCATGCCCTCAAATTCCCCTCCAAATACTTTTGATGCCAAGCCTCAATCGCACCTCTTCCCTCCCCATTCTTGTATAAAAATCACGAATCGCATTTTACCTCTCCCATTCCACCACCCAACAATGTCCTCAACACCCCGACCCTCCCATACCCTCCCCACCACTCCACGAAAACCCCACAATGATCAGGGCTTTGCAACAATCTAGTGTTCAGATTCCAATAACTAGAATACATATGTACCACCTTCCCATGATAAACAAGCCAAAAGCCCTGTGATCCAAAAATCCAACATCCACACAAGTCACATTCTCCACCATCACATCCCCTGACACATATATTCTATCTAATCTAGCAGTGTAACCTCTCCTGACAAAAGTATGTTCTACAAAACTCCCCCCAGATCACATCCCCACACACCCACACACCCAATAAACATCCCGCCCCTCTGGGCTCTACATCCCTCTTACGGATTACACAATTCCAGTCACCAGCAACAACAGTTATCATTGGTAATCCTCTCAGAAAATAAACCAACTCGTTATGAACAAAATCTTCCTTAAAACTATTCCAACAGGCCTGTAAACCCCCAAAAAAATACCCCAATTTCCCCCCCCCATCAACTCGAAAACCTGCCCTCCGCCCCTCCTCAAGACCTTAACTAAAAAGGGTGGTTTTCCCCACCCCAACAGTAACCCCCTTTAAAAATTCCCCCACTTCCCGTATACATGACAAAACTATTCAGACTCAAGTCCCTTCCACACCGAAATTTGCTCCTGAAAAGGAGCATACATCAACCAAATCGTCGCAATATCCTTCAATCCATCTCTTCTTGACCTCTGCACGGGGGGCCAAAAAATTCATATTCAGAAACTTAAAACTATAATGGGGTTTTCCCTTTTCTGCATTGCCCCGGGGGGAACTTTTCCCTTGGCTCTACCTTTCCAACCCTCCATTCCACCTAACAATCCCCCCTTCCCCCCCCCACGTCTGCCCAGGCCTTTTCCAGACCCTGACCAGGTGTTAAAAATCATCACCACCACCCCTGGCCCCTTTGGGGGGGTCCCCCAAAACCATTACATCATCCCCTTAGCCTATAAACCCCGGCCTCCATTAAAATGCGTCCCCCGGAAAGCTCATTGACCTCAACACCATCACCCCCCCTTTCTCATCTGCCTCAGGCACCACCTTAGGCAACGTGCCCCATCGTTGGCTATCGGCACCCCGTGAAGGTCCCCAAAGGGATCCCCCCAAACCCCTCGCCAAAAACATCCCCTTCAGGGTTTCCCCCTCTCTGGGGGGGGCCCATACCCCTAGATAAAGTCTCCCCAGCCTTCTTCCTCAGGAACTTTTTGGCCCCTTTCCCAGTGCTCGTCTCAACTCCTGCAGCCTCCGACACATCCGGACCACTAGCTGTACGCCCTCCCCGCCCCTGACCCAAACATTTGATCACCCCGGGGCCCCCTCGGGCAGGCCCCCTCTTTCTCAAACATCACCACCATATGTTCTGGGGCCCCAGAGCCACAGGTGCATCTCCCCCGGGAGTAAGTACACCTGGGTTTAAAGGCTTCCATGAAGACATCAAGGGAACTGCCCCAGTCTTTTTAAGGAAAAAAAAAAGGCCCTCTGGCAGTCCTGCATACACACCCGGGCCCAAGCTCCACGTAGCAGCGTGAATAACTCCAAACTGTCAAAAACCTTCCCACATCCCCATCAGCTTCAACGGGTATTGAATTCGTATCCATGAATAATGCATGGATACATCTAATACCCCCGTTCCAAATTTCCACAATTGCCTCAAAAACACCAGTGATGGAAAACGACAAAGATCCCCACTCCATTAAGGTAAACCCCATGGGGCCAATGGGACCCGAAGTGTCCCCTTTCAAAGGGAGCAGCACATCAGCTGTACAGGATAAACAGCTCCCTGAAAAAACTCAATACAACGGGTTTCATGCCTGTAACTGACAGCCATGGTGGGACAACACTGTTGTATGATACTGCCACCAGGAGACCCAGAAAGCACACCCCCTCCGCCAAGGTTGGGTGCGCTCCCCTTTTTTCTGAACTCCTTGCTGTTGTTGTTGGATAGATGGATGTTTTTCCAAAACCAAGTTGGAAACTATTGTCCCCAAAACCAGGGATTCGGGGGGTCCCCCTTTGAATAAGGAGTTGAATGGGTTGTTTGTTTCTAGAGGGGAAACCCAGTTGAGTTTAAAGACTGCAAATGAACGTCTCTGTCAGACACCCCGGCTTTTGCCAGATGACCCCAGCTCCCGACGAAGGCTTTTAAGAAATCAAAAACAATTATCACCACTCTAATAATCACTTTCATGGTAGGGTAAAATTTTTTAAAAAAATGGTGAGAGACTTAAAAAATTACTTTACTTTAAGGCAAGGCGGGCAAATTGAGGGAAAATCCATAATGAAGTGAAGGGGGTGTGAATGTCTGTATAAGTTAGTATGGTAGTCCTTTGTTTAGGGGGGTGATCACCCAGCTGTACCCCCCTTTTTCCACCCGGAGGGTGCTGCTGGACTCCGGCCAAGGAAAATCACTTGACTAAAGCTCCTCTCCCCTGTAAGTCTTCACCACCCTTCTATCTTATTTTATATTATGACATCCTCGTTAGTTTGTTAAGATTATTATTATTATTATTATAACAAATAGAAGCGCTAAACCACAGGGTTATACAGCGCTTAGTTTGTTAAAAGCTTCTCTTTTTTTATGTTTTGACTTTATCTTTTTGGAGTACTTAATGTGGCTCTGCCCCTTCCTTTATTGATAGCATAATTTTGTCTCACCATTTCTTTTGGACGGCCTTAGGCCCATTATAAGAATGTGTATCAGAATGATGAGTAATTTTTTTCTTTCTCCATTTGATAGCGTCGGTGCCAGTATGAGCCACCTGGCACAACGCTGAAGGAGATTGAAGGAGCCATCTCACAAGAGTTTTGAGTGAATCATCAACATTTATACTGCTAACATCTGCAGTAAAACTATCGTCAACCACAGCCACCTGAGTCACCAGCGGACCCCACCTGAGTCCTGACTCTTGTCAACAGACATCTATCACACCCGTCAAACAAGTGGTTGTTGCCACCTTCATCGATTAAGTGAATACCAGCAAGGAGTTCAGAAAAGTGTACCAGCTGAGGTGTCAAGAACATCGACACGTCCCTTTTCATCTGTACAAATTAGCTGTTGCAACGTAGTCTTATTTGTCTATTTTTATTTTTCCTTTTTATTCATGATAGGGTTTGTTTGCTGTTCATGTTTAAGTTTTTATTATTTCATAAATCTTTCTATTCAATAAAGTGCGTTTTTTATGTTATTTTTGTCTTTTTCTATTCTTTGTAATTTTCCTAAGGAGGAACGAGCCTTGGTTCATCTTGGGGTTCAAGATTGAACCGAGTCTGAGTTTAGCCTTCACACAGAGCATAATGAAGTCTCTAAAATAAACATAAGAGTGAAGCTCTTAAATGAAATGGATTAAGAGAGGAGCAGCTGTGAATACTTACAGTGGTGTTGGGAGTGGCTAGTCAAGTGACAGTTCCTTGGCAGGAGTCTCGCACTCACCTCTCACCGGGTGGAAAAGGGGAAGGAATAGCGGGAGCTAGACACTCACTCTTCATTAACAAGCAGACTACCACCCAACTATCACTATGCATACATTCACACTTTCATTACTCCTATCTATGGACTTTGATAGGGGTGTCCGTCACTAAGTTAATCTTATGGACAACCGTGGAGGTGACACGTGGAATGTCAGTAAAGACATCTGAGAAATATAAGCAGAAATCGCGAGGAAAAAGTACAAAAAGAAAAGTAGGTTAAGTCCAAATATTCTACTGACTGTCATACTTAACCAGTCAGAGAAATAATTAGATGAACCATTGATATACACAATATGAAACTTAAAAGCTTGGAGTGCCAATGTCCTCCTCAAGAGGCGACTGTTGGTTCCTTAAAAGTTTCTAGGTATACCAATGGTTTATGATCTGTAAATTAATGGTTCAGATAACCGACAAGTGATAAATTAGACACATATGCAACACTTGGGTATCTTTATTGAATATAAAGATACCCAAGGTTTATGATCTGTTTCAGAATAAATTCCTTACCTAGTAAATAATATTTAAGTTTGGAGATACCCACACAAGGGCCAAACATTCCTTTTCTATGGTGGAGTATCTCGTTTCTGCAGGTAGTAGTTTCCGACTCAGGAAACATACAGGAATGGGGTACCGCCATGATAATGTAATAACACAGCACCTAAACCTGTATTGGAGGCATCAGTTCTTAAACAAAAAGGCTTACTAATATTGGGAATCTTAAGTAGTATTGGGCCTTTCGAGAATATTTATTTAATTTCCTTAAACTTGTCTCGAGCTACGTCGGAAAGCTCAAGAGGTTCCCTTACAGACTTGTTAAGGTAGTCCGACAAGATTCCAGTAAGGTCCGTAATGTTGGGGATAAACCTAGCATAGAAATTTACAGAACCCAGGAAGCTACGCATGAGTTTCTTTGTTCTGGGGAATTTAAATTCTGTTAAAACTTTGATCTTATTAGGGAGAGGTTGCAAAGAATTATTGGCCAGAATAAAGCCAAAATATCTAATCTTGTTATATCCAAGAAACATTTCTTTGGTTTGGCAGTGAGGCCATGAGAGCGTAACCTACGCAAGACTGATGTTAAAGTCTGGATATGATCATCCCAAGTGGATGTCATGACGTAAATATTATCAAAATAAACTGAAACATTAGGCATATTACACATGACTTTCCTCATCAATCATACGTAGGTAGGCTGTTACGAGACCGAAGGGCATTGTCCTATACTGCATTAGTCCTTGGTGTAGGAAAAGCGGTGAACTGCTTAGATGAAGGGTCTAACATAACCTGGTGATATGCTTGTGCGATATCAATCTCTGTAAAGAAAGATGCATCATAAAACTTATGTAGGTCGCTATCTATTATGAGCATAGGTTCAGCATCCCACCGAGTTATAGCATTAAGTCCTCTGAAATCAATAGCAAGTCTATATGAATTGTCTTCCTTTTTAACCATGACTACTGGTGAACAATATGGAGAAACTGAAGGTTCAATTATCTTCAGTTTTATTAATCTGTCTACCTCTCGGTCAAATGCCTCCCTAAGATGAACTGGAACTGGGTATAATTTACGTTTGATAGGGTTGTCCGTGACTAAATTAATCTTATGGACAGCCGTGAGGTGACACCTGGAATGTCAGTAAAAACATATGAGAAATTATTTACACATTTAAGTAGCTCATGTTTCTTACAGTGATCCAAAGACTCGTTGATATTTATTTTAGTTAATATAGAGGTTCCAGAGTTACCACATCATGTAGCTCCTTATCTTCTACATTAGATGTGTCAATTACACACATTGCACTCTTCAGTGATCGACTCGTGTTTATGTGGGAAGACTAAATCAAAATTATTCAGACAATTAACAGTGTTTCTTTTGTAATACTTTTTAAGAATGTTGATATGATACAGCTTAGGCTTCCCTTGACTTCTATAAGGTAATCAACCTTCCGCCAAATCTTCAGTACTTTTAAGGGCTTCTCCAGGCTACTAATAATTTATTTGCTTTTATCGGTAAAAGTACCCGAACCTCATCTCCTTTTTTAAAAATTCTCCTCTGACTCTTTGCATCAAAATAGGTTTTTTATTGGTTTTGTAAAATTAGGTTTTAAAAAACTAAGTTAGAGGTCTCCTCAAGTTTAGATCTTAAGTCAAGGGAAACTGGTAAGAAGACTGAACCTCAGCACTTCCCCCTTCATTAGACCATAAGTCATGAAGGATCATTGGACCTCTGGCCCGCCCCTAAAAAGTTCAAGGGTGAGAACCCCAAGTTCACTAGAACTTCCCCCGGGAACAAAGCACAGGGCAGGTAACGATGCCCTCCTTAGGTTTAAGAAACAAAATTTCCCTTTGAATGGACTTTAGGATGGGTGTGGCCCAATCCTCCCCTTACAACTGGGATGATATATTGGTGGGGAAATTTCACTCCCCGAAGTTGGTAAAAATGTTGCATAAGTTCGGATGTGAACTGTGTCCCTGGTCCGAAAAAACTCTCTGGGGGTACCCACCCCTGAAAAGATGGACAAAAGGGCTTGCTACCTCTATAAGGGAATAGACTTCAAGGGTACAGCTTCAGGAAAAATGGAACATAATCCACTAATGTTAAAATATATCTATGTCCCCTTTTTAAAATTGGTGTTTACCTGGGGCCTAATGCCTTGTCTAAGGGCAAGGGGAAAATTAAAAAAACACCAAACTGGGCCTCCCAGGTCTATCCCCATAAACAAAGCTGATATTACCATTGTGGTTTAGTGCTTCAATGGGGTTTGGGGAAGAAGGGGAAAACCAAAAATTTAAAAAAATAAAATTTATTTGGTTCATTATTAAAATTAGGTTTTAAAAAACTAAATTTGAGGGCTCCTCAAGTTTTGAAACTTAAATCAAAGGGGAAACTGGTAAGAAGACTGAACCCCAACTTCCCCCTTCATTAGCCCTAAGTCATGAAGGATCGATAATGGACCTCTGGCCTGTCTACCATAAAAAGTTCAAAGGGGGGAGAACCCCAAGAATTTATAAGGGAAATTCCCTCATGGGAAACAAAGCACAGGGCAGGTAACAAAGCCACTCCTTGGGGTTTTAAAAAAGCAAAATTTCCTTAGAATGGACTTTAGGATGGAGTGTGGCCTCCCAAACCTCCCATTACAGCTGGGGATATGGGGTGGTGAAGAGAGTTTCACTCCCAGAAAATTGGGAAAGATGTTGCATAAGTTC
>WNWK01051124.1:0-12594 GCA_009830355.1 Cherax destructor
GACAAGGTCCTGGATACTCTAGAAGATAAACAGAATGCAGATGTTATATACACAGATTTTACAAAAGCCTTTGACAAGTGTGACCATGGTGTAATAGCACACAAAATGCGTGATAAAGGAATAACAGGAAAAGTTGGTAGATGGATCTATAATTTCCTAACATGTAGAACACAAAGAGTAGTAGTCAACAGAGTAAAGTCTGAGGCAGCTACTGTGAAAGCTCTGTTCCACAAGGCACAGTACTTGCTCCCATCCTATTCCTCATCCTCATATCAGACATTGACAGGGATATAAGCCACAGTGCTGTGTCTTCCTTTGCAGATGACACCCGAATCTGTATGACAGTGTCCACCGTTGAAGACACTGCAAGACTCCAAGCAGACATAAACCAAATCTTTAAATGGGCTGCAGAAAACAATATGAAGTTCAATGATGAGAAATTTCAATTACTCAGATACGGAAAACGTGAAAAAATTAAAATCTCATCGGAGTACAAAACTAATTCCAACCACACAATAGAGTGAAAAACTTATGTCAAAGACCTGGGAGTGATCATGTCAGAGGATCTCACCTTCATGGACCATAACAATGTAGCAATTGCATCTGCTCGAAAAATGACAGGATGGATAATGAGAACCTTCAAAACCAGGGATGCCAAGCCCATGTTGACACTTTACAGATCGCTTGTTCTATCTAGGCTGGAATATTGCTGCACACTAACTGCACCTTTCAAGGCGGGTAAAATTGCTGACCTTGAAAATGTGCAGAGAACCTTCACTGCACGCATAAGTGCGATAAACCACCTCAACTACTGGGAACGCTTGAAGTTCCTAAACCTGTACTCTCTAGAATGCAGGCGGGAGAGATACATTATTATATACACATGGAAAATTCTCGAGGGCTTAGTACCAAACTTGCACACAAAATCACTCCCTACGAAAGCAAAAGACTCGGTAGGCGATGTAACATCCCCCAATGAAGAGCAGGGGTGCCACTAGCACGTTGAGGGACAACACAATAAGTGTCAGGGGCCCAAGATTGTTCAACTGCCTCCCAGCATACATCAGGGGGATTACCAACAAACCCCTGGCTGTCTTCAAGTAGGCACTGGACAGGCACCTCAAGTCGGTACCTGATCAGCCGGGCTGTGGTTCGTACGCTGGACTGCGTGCGGTCAGCAGTAACAGCCTGGTTGATCAGGCTCTGGTCCAACAGGAGGCCTGGTCACAGACCGGGCTGCGGGGGCATTGACCCCTGGAATTCTCTCCAGGTAGACTCCAGGTAGTGCCAGGAATGTCTGCATTATTTATTCTGGACCCTATTTTCAAATTGGCATCTTTTCAAATTTGTGTGAAATTGGCCAAATTGTCAAATTCTGACCACTTTTTTGGGTAGTTGAAATAGGTGAATGGGCAGTTTCTTGTACTCAGTTGACAGAATAGAAGTAAGTTTATTCAAATATACACAAATACAGTTACATAGATTATCATACATAGCAGTATATGTGTAGAGAACCTAGGATAACCCAAAAAAGTCTATGTGACTTATTTCTATTGAGGTCTTTAACCCTTTCAGGGTTGGTGCCGTACTTGTATGGCTTGTGAGCCAGGGTTGGTGCCGTACTAATATGTGTAAATTCTAGCACTAACGGTAGAGAGCTGGTAGGCTTACATGTGATAGAACGGGTCTGCGTGGTCAGTGTGTGCAGTAAGAATAAAAATCTTGGCACCTGCATTGCATTATGGGAGTGGTAATTCAGTGTGCCTTTTGTCACCCAGCCAAGGGTAAGGAATACCTCACTCTCCGGGTGGGGAAGGCAGTGTGGGGGTGGGGAAGGGATCATGGGTTTGTGTAAACAACCTGGCTGGCTGGCTAACTGACTGACTGGCTGGCTGGTTAACTGGCTGACTGGCTAATTGGCTGGCTGACTGGCTGGCTGTCTGTCTGTCTGGCTCTCTCTGTGTGTCACAGGTACACATAAATACAATTATACATAGTGTAAATTACCTAGGATAACCCAAAAAATCCAGACAAAGTGCTTGTAAACATGACTGGTAAATAATAATAATATAATAATAATAATAATAATAATAATAAGTTCCCTTGAAGCATGATGTAAGATGTGTGTCACTCCTCTTATCTTATCACTCCACTAATGACAGTGGTGACATTTGATGAGCTACACTGCCTTCCCTTTATTTGTTGTCACTGTTACACATAAACACGTCTGTCTGTCTAGCTCTCTGTCTACCTGTCTGTCTGTCTAGCTCTTTGTCTATCTGTCTAGCTCTATCTGTCTGTCTAGCTCTCTCTATCTGTCTGTCTAGCTCTATCTGTCTGTCTAGCTCTATCTGTCTGTCTAGCTCTCTCTATCTGTCTGTCTAGCTCTCTGTCTATCTGTCTGCCTGTGTGTTTCTGTCTGTCAGCTTCTCTCTTTTGTCTCAGAGTTGCTCATGAACCAACTGGTATTACACATGATCACTATCTACAAGCACAGTATAGCACTTTGTCTCGATTTTTTTGGGTTATCCTAGGTAATTTACATTATGTATAATTGTATTTATATGTACCTGTGAGACAGGGAGAGAGCCAGAGAGCCAGCCAGCCAGTCAGCCAGAGAGCTAGCCAGCCAGCCAACCAGAGAGCCAGCCAGCCAGCCAGCCAGAGAGCCAGCCAGAGAGCCAGTCAGCCAGTCGGCTTATATTGGTCTCACAGGCCATTAAAGTTACTTGAAAAAATAAAATGTTAAAAAATAAAAGAAAAAAGTAGACAAAAAATAAATAAACTATTATTGGGAGACCGGCAGTCGACGATGTTGCCATAAGCGGCTTACTTTCTGTCAACTTCACACCTCCATATCTAGGTAAGTATTGATTGCAAAAAAAAAATTTTTGGCCTATAGCACTCACAAAAATATACTATATCATTTCATAAGAATTTTTTTTTTTAATATTTTTCGACCCTGAGAACGAGATTAGGAGAGGGCCTCTCCACCCTGAAAGGGTTAAAGACCATCGTGTAGTCGATGGGTTTTAAAACAATAAACTAGCTAGCCATTTTGTATAACAAACCAGAAACAAGAACAGATCTTGCAAGAATGATTGCAAGATCTGTTCTTGAAAGAGCTGCACTGAGGCAAAGGTTCAGTGCAATGCTTGTATAAACCTTGCTGAATTTAACCCTTTGACTGTCGGAGACCCTTTCTGAAACTGTCATTCTATGTCGGGAAATATTCGAAAAAAAAAAATATTTTTTTCTTATCAAAATGTTAAGATTATTTTTCTGATTGTTTTGGTCCTAAAAACAGATTTTTGCCATCAATATTTACCGAGATATGGAGGTGTAAAGTTGGCAGAAAATGAGCCGCGTATGGCAACAGCGGCGAATGCCACTCACTTGGTAAACATTTGTTTACTTCCATTCGTAGATTTCTTGTTTTTTTCACTATTTTTTTTTTTACGTAACTTATGTGGCCAGTGAGGCCAAGGTAAGGTGCAATGTATATATATACATTCGTTGTATGCAACACAATAATAGCATAAACATTAGTATCTTTATATTGTTTACAAAACTTGTTTACACAAACCAACAATACAAAAAAATCTTTATTACTATTGTTCTATAATATATATACAAATGTACAGTCACTGGACATGTTCATAGAAGTTCTGCAGCTTGTGGAACTCTTTGAAACATGGTTCCATGCACAGTGGTGTTTTACATTCCTCACACATAAAACGAGTGTCTGCATTTTTGTGGGTGTTTTTTTTTTTGTATATGCACAGACAAAACATCTCTTCTGAGCAGTTTTCTTCAAAGTAGCAGCAGGCAGTTGTGTTAGGTAGTTATCCTAGGTTGATGGTCGTCTGGGTCGTCATTCCTACATTCCTTCCTACCTACCTACCTACCTACCTACCTACCTTCCTTCCTTCCTTCCTACCTTTCATCTCGTCCTTCCTTTCTCCCTTCTGTTTTCTATATATACACACATAGTCACTGGACACGTGCCTAGAACTGCTATATGCTTCTGGAAGCTGATTGTTGTGTCTGGGTCATCATTCCGACCTTCCTTCCTTCCTTCCTTCCTTCCTTCCTACATTCCTTCTAACCTTCCTTCCTACATTCCTTCCTTCCTTTCATCTCGTCCTTCCTTTATTCCTTCCTTCTGGTTTTTATATATACGCATATATAATCACTGGACACTTCATAGAATTGCTATTAGCTTCTGGAAGCTGGTTGTTGTTTCTGGGTCGTCATTCCTTCCTTACTTCCTGCTTTCCTTCCTGCCTTCCTTCCTGCCTTCCTTTCTTCCCCCCTATTCTACCTACCTTCCTTCCTGCCTTCCTTCCTGCCTTCCTTCCTACCCTCCTTCCTATCTTCCTTCCTGCCCTCCTTCCTACCTTCCTTCATACCTTCCTTCCAACCTTCCTTCCTACATTCCTTCCTTCCTACATTCCTTCCTTCCTACATTCCTACCTACATACCTTCCTTTCCTCTCGTCCTTCCTTCCTTTCATCTCCTCCTTCCTTCTGGTTTCTATATATACGCATATATAGTCACTGGACACTTCATAGAACTGATATTTTAGCTTCTGGAAGCTGGTTGTTGTGAGTGTGTGGACTTGTAAATATGCTGAGTCAGGGTGCGGCTGCTGTCAAAATGACATATTATACCACCACTCACCACCCTCTGCCTGTCAACACCCATGGGGTCCTATGCTCTTCTTCCCCACAGTCCTTCCTACCTACTTATGTACCTACTTACGTACCTACTTACGTACCTACTTACATACCTACTTACGTACCTACTTACATACCTACTTACCTACTTGCTAACCTACTTACTTACCTACTTGCTTACCTACTTGCCTACCTACTTGCCTACCTACTTACCTACCAACCTATTGTTCTATGATATATATACACATATATAATGACTGGACACTCCATCAACTTCACTTAGCGCTTGAAGTTGTGTTTGTGTGGACATCTAAATTTGCTGAGTCAGGGTAAGGCAGCTGTCAAAATGACATATTATACCATTACTCACCACCCTCACTGCCTGTCAACCTGTCAACACAAAAGGGGACCCATGTCTTCTCCCCCACACCTTCCTTCCTAGCTTCCTTTCTTCCTTCATTCCTTTCTTCCTTTCTTACTTATTTCCTTCCTTCTTTTCTTACTTATTTCCTTCCTTCCTTCCTCTCATCTCTTCCTTCCTGCCTTCCTTTCTTCCTTCATTCATTCCTTCCTTTTTTTCTTCCTTTCTTACTTCTTTTGTTCCTTCCTCTCATCTCTCCTTCCTTTCTTTCTTTCTTCTTTCCTTCCTTCCTTTCCTCCTTCCTTCCTCTCATCTCTTCTTTCCTTCCTTCCTTTCATCTCTTCTTTCCTTCCTTCCTCTCATCTCTTCTTTCCTTCCTTCCTCTCATCTCTTCCTTCCTTCCTTACTTTCTTTCTTTCTTCCTTCCTTCCTTCTGGTATCCTGGGCATTACTTTCGGCCACAAACTCCTCAAAACCATGAAATTCATCTTCAGACACACTTCCATCTGTGTTAGAGTTATCACTGGGGAAGAGAAGAGTCCCAGATTCGCCAGGGAGTCAGATATTCTTACCACTAGGGATGCTGAACATGGACTACTGAAATGGCTTTCCCACAATGCACCACTGGCTGCCCTATTTTTTTTTATACTGCGCACACTGACCACACAGACCCATTCTCTCACATGTGGGCCTACCAGCTTTCTCCCACTTGATTTGAGGCCGCTAGAATTTAGGCGTATAAATACGTCCGAAACATTGGCTCGTAAGACATATATATACGTCTGAAACAGTCAAAGGGTTAAATAGCACTACAGAAGGAATACTGGCGAAATAGCTATGAGTTTGGTAGACTGGAACAATGGAATAGGCCAAAAATAGGATGTAAATTGGGTGAAATCACCGATGCATAAATATCGCCGTTGGGTTAAGTGTATTCTAACCTAACCACTCTGTAATCCAGCTCCCTACAGGTCCCAATGATGCCAGACTAGTGATGGCCGACCCCTATTATATTACAATAGTAATAAACAACTTTTTCAATTGTTGGTTTGTGTAAACAAGTTTTGTAAACAATATAATGATAACAATATTTGTGGGGTTATTGTGTTGCATACAATGAGTGGATATACAGTGAACCCCTGGTTTTTGGCTGGTTCAGAAATCGAGCAATTCGGATTTCGAGCACTTTTTTTTTGCAAAATTTTCCATCGGATTTCAAGCACATCTGCTCGGAAATCATTGGTACCAGATGCGTGCACCTGGGCCGCTCATACATTCGTGACTCACTCTTGGGCACATTAAATGTCTATTTTACTTTAATACAGTGGGCCCTCCATTTTCGTTATTAATTAATCCGTCAGAGAGGGCGTATCTGTGACCGAATTTATCGTTATCCGAATCAATTTTCCCCATAAGAAATAATGGAAATAAAATTAATCCGTTCCAGACTTCCAAAAGTAGTAAAATAAAATATTTTTTAGAACTTTTTGACATTAAATAATACACAATTTAATGAACATTAAAGAAATAGATGTAAATATAGTACAATAACATGTCACTTACATTTATTGAAGAGTTGTTGATGTGTGGAGGACGGGAGGAGGAGAAAGGATGGAGTATAGTACATATGCTAGTGTTTGGAAAGGGAATCCCCTTCCATTAACACTGCAGGTGGCAAGTTCTTTTCTGGGGTTACTGGCCTTTTTCTTTTAATGCCACTAGGACCAGGTTGAGAGTCACTGGACCCCTCTCTAACAAAAAATTTGTCCAGGGAGCTCTGTGTCTGGCGATTCTTTAACAGATTCCTGAAATGGGACACCACAGTGTCATTGTACAGGTTGCCAGCACGGCCTGCAACAGCATGGTTAGGGTGATATTCATCCATAAAGCCTTGCACCCTGCTCCACATTCCACAAATCTTCTTAATCACTGAAAAAGGCACCTTCTTCCATTTCTGTTCCACCTCCTCCTCCTCCTCTGAACCACTGTCCTGACCTGTGATCTCTTGTTGCTGTTGAAGCTCTTGCAGATCTTCAGTGGTTAGCTCTTCATTGTGCTCCTCCACCAACTGTTCCACATCCTCACCACTCACCTCCAACCCCATGGACTTGCCCAGTTCCACAATTTCTTCCACAACAGGCTGAGGCTGAGGCTGAGGCTGAGGCTCAGGGTTCTGATGCTCAGCCCCAAAACCTTCAAAATCCCTCTCTAGGACACAGTCTGGCCACAATTTTCTCCAGGCAGAGTTCAAAGTCCTGGTAGTCACTCCCTCATAAACACCTTACCTATAAGGTGTACACAATGCAGGATATGGAAATGATTTTTCCAAAAGTCTCTTAGGGTTATATTCATGTCTGTGGTCACATCAAAGCACTTTTGAAACATTGCTTTGGTGTAGAGTTTTTTAAAGTTGCAAATGACCTGCTGGTCCATGGGCTGGAGGAGAGTAGTAGTATTATGGGGCAAGAACTTCACTTTGACGAATTTAACCCTTTACCAGGCACTCCCTGGAAATTGATAATTTCGAAATGTATTTCATATGAATGGATAGAGTTGCTCAATGTAAGGATAATGAGCCCATATAATTGAAATTCTAAAAAAAACTTTTCGCACAAATGTCAATATTCAAGGACCGTCTGTAGACAGTCCAAAGATGCCCTGGATGCCTCAAATGATGTAGTTGAAGTACATATTAGCAATAAAGGTCGAGAATCAAAACCTGGTCATCGTGGTTGTCTACAAGCCCCCGGATGCAACGTCCCAACAATTCCAGGAACAGCTTCTGAAAATTGACCACTGTCTGGAAAATCTTCCAGCTCCTGCCCCCAACATCTTGCTACTGGGGGATTTCAACCTCAGGCACCTAAAATGGAGGAACATTGCAAACAATGTGGTAGGATAGATAACACCAGGAGGCAGCTCAGATGAAAATTCACACATGCATGAACTTTTAAATCTCTGCACCAAGTTCACCTTAAACCAGCAAATAGTAGAGACCACAAGATTAGAGAATACTCTGGACCTCATCTTCACCATCAATGATGATCTGATATGAAATGTCATCATATCAAAAACAATATACTCAGATCACAACATAATAGAGGTCCAGACATGCATGCGGGGAGCCCCAGATCAACAAAATGTGATCAGCCGTGAGGGAGCTTTCTCCAAATTCAACTTCAATAACAAAAACATAAGGTGGGACCAAGTAAATCAAGTCCTAAATGATATAAACTGGGAAGATTGCCTAAGCATCACGGATCCCAACCTATGTCTAGAACAAATTAACTCTGTGGTACTTGAGGTTTGCTCAAGGCAAATTCCCTTAAGGAAAAGGAGGAGAAGATGCAAACTAGAAAGAGAGAGGCGCTCCCTATACAGGCGAAGGCACAGAATAACGGAGCAGCTACAGGAGGCCAATATCTCTGAAATACGTAGGGAGACCTAGTCAGAGAAATAGCAAACATCGAATTAAAACTAAAGGAATCTTACAGGAATCAAGAGACACGGGAAGAACTAAAAGCCATAAATGAAAGTGAAAGAAACCCTAAGTATTTCTTTTCCTATGCAAAATCAAAGTCGAGAACAACAACCAGTATTGGGCCCCTACTTAAACGGGATGGGTCCTACACAGATGACAGCAAGGAAATGAGTGAGTTACTTAAATCTCAGTATGACTCAATCTTTAGCGAGCCACTAACCAGACTGAAAATCGAAAACCTAAATTATTTTTTTATGAGAGTGGCACAGAACTTGACAGACGCATGCCTTTCTAACATCACCACGACACCAAATGACTTCGAAAAGGCAATAAATGACATGCCCATGCACTCCGCTCCAGGCCCAGACTCATGGAACTCCGTGTTCATCAAGAACTGCAAGAAGCCCCTATCACATGCTTTTAACATCCTATGGTGAGGGAGCATGGACACTGGGATCGTCCCGCAGCTACTAAAAACAACAGACATAGCCCCGCTCCACAAAAGGGGCAGTAAAGCAATAGCAAAGAACTACAGACCAATTGTGCTAACCTCCCATATCATAAAAATCTTTGAAAGGGTTCTAAGAAGCAAGATCGCCACCCATCTTGATACCCATCAATTGCACAACCCAGGACAGCATGGGTTTAGAGCAGGCCGCTCCTGTCTGTCCCAACTACTGGACCACTACGAGAAGGTCCTGGATGCTCTAGAAGATAAACAGAATGCAGATGTTATATACACAGATTTTGCAAAAGCCTTTGACAAGTGTGGCCATGGTGTAATAGCACACAAAATGAGTGATAAAGGAATAACAGGAAAAGTTGGTAGATGGATCTACAATTTCCTAACATGTAGAACACAAAGAGTAGTAGTCAACAGAGTAAAGTCTGAGGCAGCTACTGTGAAAAGCTCTGTTCCACAAGGCACAGTACTTGCTCCCATCCTATTCCTCATCCTCATATCAGACATTGACAGGGATATAAGCCACAGTGCTGTGTCTTCCTTTGCAGATGACACCCAAATCTGTATGACAGTGTCCACCGTTGAAGACACTGCAAGACTCCAACCAGACATAAACCAAATCTTTAAATGGGCTGCAGAAAACAATATGAAGTTCAATGATGAGAAATTTCAATTACTCAGATACGGAAAACGTGAAGAAATTAAAATCTCATCGGAGTACAAAACTAATTCCAACCACACAATAGAGCGAAAAACTAATGTCAAAGACCTGGGAGTGATCATGTCAGAGGATCTCACCTTCAAGGACCATAACAAAGTAGCAATTGCATCTGCTCGAAAATGACAGGATGGATAATGAGAACCTTCAAAACCAGGGATGCCAAGCCCATGTTGACACTTTACAGATCGCTTGTTCTATCTAGGCTGGAATATTGCTGCACACTAACTGCACCTTTCAAGGCGGGTGAAATTGCTGACCTTGAAAATGTGCAGAGAACCTTCACCGCACGCATAAGTGCGATAAACCACCTCAACTACTGGGAACGCTTGAAGTTCCTAAACCTGTACTCTCTAGAACGCAGGTGGGAGAGATACATTATTATATACACATGGAAAATCCTCGAGGGCTTAGTACCAAACTTGCACACAAAAATCACTCCCTACGAAAGCAAAAGACTCGGCAGGCGATGTAACATCCCCTCAATGAAGAGCAGGAGTGCCACTAGCACGTTGAGGGACAACAAAATAAGTGTCAGGGGCCCAAGATTGTTCAACTGCCTTCCAGCATACATCAGGGGATTACCAACAAACCCTGGCTGTCTTCAAGCAGGCACTGGACAGGCACCTAAAGTCGGTACCTGACCAGCCAGGCTGTGGTTCGTACATTGGAATGCGTGCGGCCAGCAGTAACAGCCTGGTTGATCAGGCTCTGGTCCAACAGGAGGCCTGGTCACAAACCGGGCCGCGGGGGCATTGACCCCTGGAATTCTCTCCAGGTAGACTCCAGGTAGACGGTCCCGACCGTTAAAGGGTGTCAAATTCTGAATGTTGCAAATTTGCAATTGTTAATAAATCACCAAATAAGTATTTTTCTATTTTATTATACTAATAGACAATATCAAAAACACAAATTGAACTTGTTTCCAAACATTTTGTAAGTATAAAAAATATAAAGTGGACCAAAGAGCAACATGGACACATTGCAAAGGGCTAAAACTTTCAAGTCCCATATTCCTGAATTTCCTGAGAAAAAACAATCATTCTAGATCACTAATTGCTACAATGAAAGGCTATGAAGCGATTTCTTTCCTTCTTGATGCATAGATTTACCTTGTATATGGCACACGAAAACGAGGATGTGACATGATTTTTCGTTTTGCTGCAATAATTGCATGTAAATATTCTGCTTTGCACTGGCAGTGACCTAGCATTTTATCAAACCTATCATTTTGGTGAAACCTCACACTGTCATCAGGCCTTTCTGCACGTTGGTATGCACTGGAGATGGCAATAGGTCATCTGGTTCTGGATCTGAGTCACTTTCCTCCAAAATGCAGAGATATTTGAACTTCTGTTGGGAGGGTTCACCATAGAACATATTCTCACTGATCTGGAATGACAATAAGAATGTTCTGTACACACCCAGACCACTACAGAATTCATATATGCACTAGAAATTTTTATATAAATATTTATTTTCTGAAATTTGAAATGTGGCCCTGACGGTCGGGACCGTCTGTACACAGTCCTCTTTTGTTGTACTTTTTCAATTGCATGGTACACTCATATTATGCATATCTAACTCCTGATATATATCTCAAAATATGCCTAAACTATTCATTTACACTGAACACAACAATTAGTACTTACCAACATTGTAGAGTATAATCACAGTGTATATGAGTGGAAGAAGAGCAAAATCCGGCTCTTGGTGACACCAAGCGAAGTGTTTACATTTTGGTCTCTCAACCAATGGGAAGAAGCAGATCCCGGTTTCATTAGCTGGGGGACTCACAGAAGGTTTGTGATTGGCCAAAACAGGGGAAACCCCCGATTTTGATTTATCATTCGTTTTTTCGATAACCATATTTTCGTAAAAATTTGTTTGTGACTTACGATGTTTGCCCGTTTTTCCCACACGACGGGCCTGTCCGCGGCGCCCCGCTGGGCGCCTCCAGGGCGCCCGTGCTTTGTTTGCGGGCACCACCCCCCCCCCCGCATTCATACCATTATTTTTTTCCCCTGAGTGCTTTCCCCAAAAAAAGCTCCTGGGTCCAAGGAAAAATCCAGTTTTGGAAAAAATTGGGGGGGAAGCTTTTGCGGGAGGGGCATTTTTAGGGGTGAAAAGTTGGGTGCAAGGAAGGGGAATTAAAAACAGAAGGGGGGTATGCAGGGAGTGTAGCAGGGATGCAGGGGTGTGCAGGGATCAGGGGGTGTAGCAAGGGTAGGGGGGTGTGCAAGGATGCAGGGGGGTGTAGCAAGGATGGGGGGGGTGGGGATGCAAAGTGTAGCAAGGATGCAGGGGGTGTAGCAAGGATGGGGAGTGTAGTGGCATGCAGGGGGTGTAGCATTCATGCAGGGGGGTGTACATTCATGCAAGGGGTGTAGCATTCATGCAGGGGGGTAGCATTCAAAGAAAAGGCCAGTAACCCCGAAAGAACTTGGGACCTGAGTGTTTGGAGGATTCCCCTTCCCCAAAAAAATGCCTCTCCCCCTTTTCCCCCCCTCCCGTCCTCCCAAAATCCAAAAATCTTCAATAAATTAAATGAAAGTTATTGTACAATTTTGCATGTGTATTTATTTTTCTTTATTCAATTATTTTATTTAATGTCCAAAAATTCTAAAAAAAATTTATTTAAACCCTTTTTGGGAAATCTTGGACGATTTTTATTTCCCTTATTTCTTATGGGGGAAAAATTTATTTTTTAAAGATTGTTTCGTTTAAAAAATGCCCTCTCCTGGGTTAATATGAAATCGGGGGACCACTGTATAGAACGGGAAACCCAGATGCGCTGGGGAGAGGGACCGCGCAAAAAAACGTGTTTAGGACCGTCTGTAAAGGTTCTGCCCAAAAAGGGGTTTAAGGGGGTAAATTTGTTTGGTAATGGCA
>WNWK01051125.1:0-12593 GCA_009830355.1 Cherax destructor
TTTTTAAATCATTATAATATTTATAAAATTTTAAAATATTTATAAAAATTTCATAGAATATTATTTAAAAAATAAATATATTTATTGAAATATTTTAGAATTTGAGTTTTGCAAAACGTTTTTAATGCTTTTCAACATTTGTAAAATTTGAAATTCAATTTTATAGAAAATTATGAATTATTTATTAAATAGAATTTTATATTAAATTTAGGAATAACTAGAAATTTATATTTAAAAAAGCTTAATCAATTTTGAATTATAAAAAATATTTTCAAAAATTAAAAAATCATTAAATTTAAAATTAATAATATTTAGATATTTTAATATTTATAATTAAAATTTAAAAATAAAATTATAAAATATTTTTAAAATATTTAATTAGTCGAAAAATATGAAATATTAAGCAATTAGATTTTAACGTTTGATTTTTGCATAATATTTTGAAGTTAAAATCTTTTGAAAACTGATTAATATGATTTTATAAAATTTATACGAAATTGAAAATTTTATTGAAAAGTAAAAAAGTTTTAGATTTTTTAGAATATAATTTTTACAAAAAAATTCAAAAATCTAAAAATGCAATAATGTTTTAAATTTGAAAAATATCTTTATATTTTTTTTTAATATTTAAATCTTAAATCTAATAAATTTATGAATTAATTTGAAAATAAGAAAATTAAATCAGAAATTAAATATTATGATATTTCGATTGATGCTTTGCAAATCATTTATACTTTTAATTTAATAAATTTTTATAAATTTATAAATAACAATTTTTTGATTTTTATTCAAGTATATTTATTAAAAGTTAAAAATCTTAAAATGCTTAATCGCAAAGCATATAGTTTTAACATTTTGAAATATTATTTTTACATTTAAAATCCCATTAAATCTATAAAATAAGAAATTATTTATGATTTTAAAACCGAAAATTAAATGATTATGCATATCGACTTACGTTTATTTTGTATTTATTAATTATTTACATATTTTTAAAAATCCCATTAAAAATCTATAAAATCAATATTTTTAGAATATTTCATATTATTTTCAAAATACATGAAATATTAAAAGCTCAGAAAATGTGCTAAATCGCATTTATGGCATATTTCGACGTTTTGAGCGGTTTGATGCTTTCTGCAAAACTCATTTTTTAGCTAAAATACTTAATTTTCACACTTTTAAATAGAATTTCATGCAATTGAAATTTATGGGAAAAGTAAGCAAAATTTTATGATTTTCTTTAGGAAGCTTACTCATAGGTATATTTTATCTAAAAATAGTTTTCAAAAATCTTGAAAATGCCTTAAATCGTCAAAAATGCAATAAAATATCGTTTTATAGCATTTTTTATTATTTATTAATTATTTACATATTTTTAAAAAATCCCATTAAAAATCTATAAAAATCAATATTTTTATAGAATATATCATATTATTTTCGAAAAATACATGAAACATTAAAAAGCTCAGAAAACTGTGCTAAAACCGCATTTTATGGCATATTTCGACGTTTTGGAGCGGTTTGATGCTTTTCTGACAAAACTCATTTTTTAGCTAAAATACTTAGATTTTCACACATTTAAATAGAATTTCTATTGCAATTGAAATTTATGGGAAAAGTAAGCAAAATTTTATGATTTTCTATTAGGAAGCTTACTCATAAGTATATTTTATCTAAAAAAATAGTTTTTCACAAAATCCTTGAAAATGCCTTAAATCGTCAAAAAATGCAATAAAATCAAGTTTTATAGCATTTTTGAATATTTATTAATTATTTACATATTTTTAAAAAATCCCATTAAAAATCTATAAAAATCATATTTCATATTATTTTCGAAATATACATGAAATATTAAAAAGCTCAGAAAAATGTGCTAAAATCGTATTTTAATGCATATTTCGACGTTTTAGAGCGGTTTGAGTGCTTTTCTGGCAAAACTCATTTTTCAGCTAAAATACTAAGATTTTCACACTTTTAAATAGAATTTCTACTGCAATTGAAATTTATGGGAAAAGTAAGCAAAATTTTATGATTTTCTTTTAGGAAGCTTACTCATATGTATATTTTATCTAAAAAAATAGTTTTTCACAAAATCTGTGAAAATGCCTTAAATCGTCAAAAAATGCAATAAAATCAAGTTTTATAGCATTTTTGAATATTTATAAATTATTTACATATTTTTAAAAAAATCCCATTAAAAATCTATAAAAATCAACATTTTTATAGAATATTTCATATTATTCTAGAAAAATACATGAAACATTAAAAAGCTCAGAAAAATGTGCTATATTTTATTGCATATTTCGACGTTTTAGAGCGGCTTGAGTGCTTTTCTGGCAAACTCATTGTTCAGCTAAAATACTTAGATAAAATCAAGTTTTATAGCATTTTTGAATATTTATTAATTATTTACATATTTTTAAAAAATCCCATTAAAAATCTATAAAAATCATATTTCATATTATTTTCGAAATATACATGAAATATTAAAAAGCATAGAAAAATGTGCTAAAATCGTATTTTAATGCATATTTCGACGTTTTAGAGCAGTTTGAGTGCTTTTCTGGCAAAACTCATTTTTCAGCTAAAATACTTAGATTTTCACACTTTTAAATAGAATTTCTACTGCAATTGAAATTTATGGGAAAAGTAAGCAAAATTTTATGATTTTCTTTTAGGAAGCTTACTCATATGTATATTTTATATAAAAAAATAGTTTTTCAGAAAATCCTTGAAAATGCCTTAAATCGTCAAAAAATGCAATAAAATCAAGTTTTATAGCATTTTTGAATATTTATTAATTATTTACATATTTTTAAAAAATCCCATTAAAAATCTATAAAAATCAATATTTTTATAGAATATTTCATATTATTTTCGAAAAATACATGAAATATTAAAAAGCTCAGAAAAATGTGTTAAAATCGTATTTTATTGCATATTTCGACGTTTTAGAGCGGTTTGAGTGCTTCTCTGGCAAAACTCATTTTATAGCTAAAATACTTACATTTTCACACATTTAAATAGAATTTATACTGCAATTGAAATTTATGGAAAAGTAAGCAAAATTTTATGATTTTCTTTTAGGAAGCTTACTCATGAGTATATTTTATCTAAAAAAAATAGTTTTTCAGAAAACCCGTGAAATGCCTTGAATCGTCAAAAAATGCAATAAAATATCGTTTTATAGCATTTTTGAATATTTATTAATTATTTACATATTTTTAAAAAATCCAATTAAAAATCTATAAAAATTAATATTTTTATAGAATATTTCATATTATTTTCGAAAAATACATGAAACATTAAAAAGCTCAGAAAAATGTGCTAAAATCGCATTATATGGCATATTTCGACGTTTTGGTGCGGTTTGATGCTTTTCTGACAAAACTCATTTTTTAGCTTAAATACTTAGATTTTCACACATTTAAATAGAATTTCTATTGCAATTGAAATTTATGGGAAAAGTAAGCAAAATTTTATGATTTTCTATTAGGAAGCTTACTCATAGGTATATTTTATCTAAAAAATAGTTTTTCACAAAACCTTCAAATGCCTTAAATCGTCAAAATGCAATAAAATCAAGTTTTATAGCATTTTTGAATATTTATTAATTAATTTCATATTATTTTCAAAAATACATGAATTAAAATGCTCAGAAAATGTGCTAAAATCGTATTTTATTGATATTTCGACGTTTTAGAGCTGTTTGAGTCTTTTTCAAACTCATTTTCAGCTAAAAATAGATTTTCCACTTAAATAGAATTTCTATGCAATTGAAATTTATGGGAAATAAGCAATTTTATGATTTTCTTTAGAAGCTTACTCAAGGTATATTTTATCTAAAAATAGTTTTTCAAAAACCCGTGAAATCTTGAATCGTCAAAAATGCATAAAATCGTTTAAGCATTTTGAATTTAATAATTATTTACATATTTTAAAACCATTAAAAATCTATAAAATCTAAAATCGCATTATATGGCATATTTCGACATTTTGGAGCGGTTTGATGCTTTTCTGACAAAACTCATTTTTGCTAAAATACTTAGATTTTCATACATTTAAATAGAATTTCTATAGCAATTGATTATGAAAATGAAAATTTTATGATTTTCTTTAGAAGCTTACTCATAGGTATATTTTATCTAAAAATAGTTTTCAGAAAATCCTTCAAAATGCTTAAATCTCAAAATGCAATAAAATCAAGTTTTATAGCATTTTTGAATATTTATTAATTATTTACATATTTTTAAAATCCCATTAAAAATCTATAAAAATCAATATTTCATATTATTTTCGAAAAATACATGAAACATTAAAAGCTCAGAAAATGTGCTAAAATCGCATTTTATGGCATATTTCGACGTTCTGAGGTTTGATGCTTTTCGACAAAACTCATTTACTAAATATTAGATATTACACTTTTCATAGAATTTCTATGCAATTGAAATTTATGGAAAAGTAACAAAATTTTATTATTTCTTAGGAACTTACTATTGGTATATTTTATCTAAAAAGAATAGTTTCAGAAAATCCGTGAATCCTTGAATTCAAATGATAAAATATCGTTTTAACATTTGAATTTATAATATTTAAATATTTTTAAATCCATTAAAAATCTATAAAATCAATATTTATTAGAATATTTCATATTATTTTCGAAATCATGAAACATTAAATTCAGAAAATGTGCTAAATCGTATTTTATTGATATTTCTTTTAACGGTTTGAGTCTTTTCTGGAAATATTTTAGCTAAAATATAATTTTCAACTTTAAATAGAATTTCTACTGCAATTGAAATTTATGGAAAAGTAACAAATTATGATTTTTTTAGGAACTTACTTATAGGATATTTTATCTAAATGTTTTCCGAAAATCCTTGAAAATGCCTTAACTCAAAATCAATAAAATACCGTTTAAACCATTTAATATTTATAAATTATTTAATATTTTTAAATCCATTAAAAACTATAAAATCAATATTTTTTAGAATATTTCATATTATTTTCAAAAATACATGAAATAATAAAAAGCTCAGAAAATGCTAAATCGCAATTTTATTATTATTTTAATATTTTTAAAATCTAAAAATCTTTTAAAATAAATTTTTATAATATTTTATTTTGAAATTGAAATTAAATGGAAAATGTTAAAATCGATTTTATGATATTTCAGTTAACTTATTTTCTGAAAATCTTATCGTAAAAATTAAAATTTCATTTTAAATAATTTTATGCAATTAAATTTTAAAATAAAAAATTTTATAATTTTTTTAGAATTCTATATATTTTAATAAAAAATTTTCAAAAACTGTGAAAATCTATTAGCTAATGCATAATGCGTTTATAGCATTTTTAATATTTTATAAAATTTTACAATTCTTTTAAATAAATTCCCAATTATTATGGAAAATACAAAATTTTTTAAAGCTTACAAGTTATATCTAAATATGTTTTCGATTTGAGGTTTATCTTCAATGCAAAAATCATTTTTAGCTAAAATTTTTAATTTTCATATTTTAAATAAATTCCATAATTAAATTAGGAAAAGTAAGAAATTTTATATTTTCATATAAAGTACTAATAGGTAATTTCTAAAAATGTTTTTCAGAAAAACTTAAAAGTTAGATTTCAAAAATCAATAAAATAAGTTTTAAGCATTTTAATATTTATAATTTTAATTTTGAAAATATTAAAAATCAAAATATATTTTTTGAATTTTTATTTTAAATACATGAAAATTAAAATCGAAAATGCTAAATGTCATTTATCATATCCGTTTTAGCGTTTGATTTTTAAAAACTATTTTTAAAATATTAATTTAACTTAATTTAGAATTTTCAATTGAATTTATGGGAAAATACAAAATTTTATATTTTCTTTTAGAACTATTTTAGTATATTTATCTAAAAGTAGTTTTTCGAAAACTAAATTTGCTTAATCTAAATCATAAAATAGTTTTACATTTTGAAATTTATAATATTAACAATTTTTAAAATCTTAAATCTATATAAATCAATTTTTTAAAATATTTTTATTTCAAAAACATGAAATAATTAAAAATGCATAAAATATTAAATTTAAATCATTTATAATATTTTAAGACTTTAAAAATCTTAATAATTTTTTAAAACTTCATTTTTTGCTAAAATACTACATTCACATTTTAAATGAAATTATGCATAAATTATTGTAAATATTTCAAAATTTTAGAGTTTTAGGCTTTCTACAAATCATTTTCAGCTAAAAATAGTTTTCACACTTTAAAAGATTTCATGCAATGAAATTTAGAAAATAAGATTTTATGATTTTTTGAATATTTATTAATTATTTAATATTTTTAAAAAATCCCATTAAAAATCTATAAAAATCAATATTTTTATAGAATATTTCATATTATTTTCGAAAAATACATGAAACATTAAAAAGCTCAGAAAAATGTGCTAAAATCGCATTTTATGCATATTTCGAGTTTTAGAGCGGTTTGAGTGTTTTCTGGCAAAACTATTTTAGCTAAAATACTTACATTTTCACACTTTTAAATAGAATTTCTACGCAATTGAAATTATGGGAAAAGTAAGCAAAATTTTATGATTTTCTTTTAGGAAGCTTACTCATATGTATATTTTATCTAAAAATAGTTTTTCAAAAATCCTTGAAAATGCCTTAATCGTCAAAAATGCAATAAAATAAGTTTATAGCATTTTTGAATATTTATTAATTATTTACATATTTTAAAAAATCCCATTAAAATCTTAAAAATCAATATTTTATAGAATATTTCATATTATTTTCGAAAAATACATGAACAATTAAAAGCTCAGAAAATGTGCTAAAATCGTATTTTATTGCATATTTCGAGTTTTAGAGCGGTTTGAGTGCTTTTCTGGCAAAACTCATTTTCAGCTAAAATACTTAGATTTTCACACTTTTAAATAAATTTCTACTGCAATTGAAATTTATGGGAAAAGTAAGCAAAATTTTATGATTTTCTTTAGGAAGCTTACTTATAGGTATATTTTATCTAAAAAAAAGTTTTTTCCGAAAATCCTTGAAAATGCCTTGAATCGTCAAAAAAATGCAATAAAATACCGTTTTATAGCATTTTTTAATATTTATAAATTATTTACATATTTTTAAAAAAATCCCATTAAAAATCTATAAAAATCAATATTTTTATAGAATATTTCATATTTTCGAAAAATACATGAAATATTAAAAAGCTCAGAAAATGTGCTAAAATCGTATTTTATTGCATATTCGACGTTTTAGAGCGGTTTGAGTGCTTTTCTGTCAAAACTCATTTTTAGCTAAAATACTTACATTTTCACACTTTTAAATAGAATTTCTACTGCAATTGAAATTTATGGGAAAAGTAAGCAAAATTTTATGATTTTCTTTTAGGAAGCTTACTCATAGGTATATTTTATCTAAAAAAAATAGTTTTTCAGAAAACCCGTGAAAATGCCTTGAATCGTCAAAAAATGCAATAAAATATCGTTTTATAGCATTTTTGAATATTTATTAATATATTTTTAAAAAATCCTATTAAAAATCTATAAAAATCAATATTTTTATAGAATATTTCATATTATTTTCGAAAAATACATGAAACATTAAAAAGCTCTGAAAAATGTGCTAAAATCGCATTTTATGGCATATTTCGACGTTTTAGAGCGGTTTGATGCTTTTCTGACAAAACTCATTTTTTTAGCTAAAATACTTAGATATTCACACTTTTAAATAGAATTTCTACTGCAATTGAAATTTATAGGAAAAGTAAGCAAAATATGTATATTTTATCTAAAAAAAATAGTTTTTCACAAAATCCTTGAAAATGCCTTAAATCGTCAAAAAATGCAATAAAATCAAGTTTTATAGCATTTTTGAATATATATTAATTATTTACATATTTTTAAAAATAATCTAATTAAAAATCTATAAAAGTCAATATTTTTATAGAATATTTCATATTATTTTCGAAAAATACATGAAACATTAAAATGCTCAGAAAAATGTGCTAAAATCGTATTTTATTGCATATTTCGACGTTTTAGAGCTGTTTGAGTGCTTTTCTGGCAAAACTCATTTTTCAGCTAAAATACTTAGATTTTCACACTTTTAAATAGAATTTCTACTGCAATTGAAATTTATGGGAAAAGTAAGCAAAATTTTATGATTTTCTTTTAGGAAGCTTACTCATAGGTATATTTTATCTAAAAAAAATAGTTTTTCAGAAAACCCGTGAAAATGCCTTGAATCGTCAAAAAATGCAATAAAATATCGTTTTATAGCATTTTTGAATATTTAATAATTATTTACATATTTTAAAAAAATCCCATTAAAAATCTATAAAAATCTAAAATCGCATTATATGGCATATTTCGACGTTTTGGAGCGGTTTGATGCTTTTCTGACAAAACTCATTTTTTAGCTAAAATACTTAGATTTTCATACATTTAAATAGAATTTCTATGCAATTGAAATTTATGGAAAAGTAAGCAAAATTTTATGATTTTCTTTTAGAAGCTTACTCATAGGTATATTTTATCTAAAAATAGTTTTCAGAAAATCCTTAAAATGCCTTAAATCGTCAAAAATGCAATAAAATCAAGTTTTATAGCATTTTGAATATTTATTAATTATTTACATATTTTTAAAAATCCCATTAAAAATCTATAAAAATCAATATTTCATATTATTTTCGAAAATACATGAAACATTAAAAAGCTCAGAAAAATGTGCTAAAATCGCATTTTATGGCATATTTCGACGTTTGGAGCGGTTTGATGCTTTTCTGACAAAACTCATTTTTAGCTAAAATACTTAGATATTCACACTTTTAAATAGAATTTCTACTGCAATTGAAATTTATGGGAAAAGTAAGCAAAATTTTATGATTTTCTTTAGGAAGCTTACTCATGGTATATTTTATCTAAAAAATAGTTTTCAGAAAATCTGAAAATGCCTTAATCGTCAAAATGCAATAAAATACGTTTATAGCATTTTGAATATTTATAATTATTTACATATTTTTAAAAATCCCATTAAAAATCTATAAAAATCAATATTTATATAGAATATTTCATATTATTTTCGAAAATACATGAAACATTAAAACTCAGAAAAATGTGCTAAAATCGATTTTATGCATATTTCGACGTTTTAGAGCGGTTTGAGTGCTTTTCTGAAAACTCATTTTAGCTAAATACTTAATTTTCACACTTTTAAATAGAATTTCTACGCAATTGAAATTTATGGAAAAGTAAGCAAAATTTATGATTTTCTTTAGGAAGCTTACTATAGGTATATTTTATCTAAAAAATAGTTTTCGAAAATCTTGAAAATGCTTGAATCGTCAAAAATGCAATAAAATAGTTTTAAGCATTTTAATATTTATTAATTATTTACATATTTTTAAAAATCCCATTAAAATCTATAAAAATCAATATTTTTTAGAATATTTCATATTATTTTCAAAATACATGAAATATAAAAGCTCAGAAAATGTGCTAAAATCGCATTTATGCATATTGAGTTTTAGAGCGGTTTGAGTGCTTTCTGAAAACTCATTTTTGCTAAAATACTTAATTTCACACTTTTAAATAGAATTTTTGCAATTGAAATTTATGGGAAAAGTAAGCAAAATTTATGATTTTCTTAAAGTCCTGTGTCATTATCAAAAAATTCAATTTTAAAGCTTTTTAATAAAAATTATTTATTTATATATTTTTAAAAATCCCATTAAAAATCTATAAAAATCAATATTTTTATAGAATATTTCATATTATTTTCGAAAATACATGAAACATTAAAAGCTCAGAAAATGTGCTAAAATCGCATTTTATGGCATATTTCGAGTTTTGAGGGTTTGATGCTTTTCTGACAAAACTATTTTTGCTAAAATACTTACATTTTCACACTTTAAATAGAATTTACCAATTGAAATTATGGGAAAAGTAGCAAATTTATGATTTTCTTTTAGGAAGCTTACTCATAGTATATTTTATCTAAAAATAGTTTTCAAAAATCCTGAAAATGCTAATGTAAAATGCAATAAAATCGTTTTATAGCATTTTGAATATTTATTAATTATTTACATATTTTTAAAAATCCATTAAAATCTAAAAAATCAATATTTTTATGAATATTTCATATTATTTTCGAAAATACATGAAACATTAAAAGCTCAGAAAATGTGCTAATTAGAAGCTTACCATATGTATATTTTATCTAAAAAATAGTTTTCCCAAACCTTGAAAATGCCTAAATCGTCAAAAAAGCAATAAAATCAAGTTTTATAGCATTTTTGAATATTTATTAATTATTTACATATTTTTAAAAATCCCATTAAAAATCTATAAAAATCAATATTTTTATAGAATATTTCATATTATTTTCGAAAATACATGAAACATTAAAAGAGAAAATGTGCTAAAATCGCATTTTATGGCATATTTCGACGTTTTAGAGCGGTTTGAGTGCTTTTCTGGCAAAACTCATTTTTAGCTAAAATACTTACATTTTCACACTTTTAAATAATTTTTACTGCACTGAAATTTATGGGAAAAGTAAGCAAAATTTTATGATTTTCTTTAGAAGCTTACTATAGGGATATTTTATCAAAAAAATAGATTTCAGAAAATCTGTGAAAATGCCTTGAATCGTCAAAAAATGCAATAAAATAACGTTTTATAGCATTTTTGAATATTTATAAATTATTTACATATTTTTAAAAATCCCATTAAAAATCTATAAAAATCAATATTTTTATAGAATATTTCATATTATTTTCGAAAAATACATGAAACATTAAAAAGCTCAGAAAAATGTGCTAAAATCGTATTTTATTGCATATTTCGACGTTTTAGAGCGGTTTGAGTGCTTTTCTGGCAAAACTCATTTTTTAGCTAAAATACTTACATTTTCACACTTTTAAATAGAATTTCTACTGCAATTGAAATTTATGGGAAAAGTAAGCAAAATTTTATGATTTTCTTTTAGGAAGCTTACTCATAGGTATATTTTATCTAAAAAAATAGTTTTTCAGAAAATCCGTGAAAATGCCTTGAATCGTCAAAAAATGCAATAAAATCAAGTTTTATAGCATTTTTGAATATTTATTAATTATTTACATATTTTTAAAAAATCCCATTAAAAATCTATAAAAATCAATATTAATTTAGAATATTTCATATTATTTTCGAAATATACATGAAATATTAAAAGCTCAGAATAATGTGCTAAAATCGCATTTTATGGCATATTTCGAGTTTTAGAGCGGTTTGAGTGCTTTTCTGGCAAAACTCATTTTTCAGCTAAAATACTAAGATTTTCACACTTTTAAATAGAATTTTACTGCAATTGAAATTTATGGGAAAATAAGCAAAATTTTATGATTTTCTTTAGGAAGCTTACTCATAGGTATATTTTATCTAAAAAAATAGTTTTTCTAAAAATCCTTGAAAATGCCTTAAATCGTCAAAAAATGCAATAAAATCAAGTTTTATAGCATTTTGAATTTTTTAATTATTTAAATTTTTAAAAAAACCCCTTAAAAAACTTAAAATCAAATTTTTTTAGAATATTTCATATTTTCAAAAATCATAAAAATTAAAAAATCAGAAAAATTGCAAAATCGATTTTTTTGGGATATTTCGCGTTTTGGGGTTTGGGGCTTTTTGGAAAAAATTTTTTTTAAAATAAAACACTTTTAAAAGAATTTACGCAATTTAAATTTTGGGGAAAAAAGGAAAATTTTTGATTTTCTTTTTGGGAAACTTATCAAGGGTTTTTTTATTTTAAAAAAAAAAATTTTAAAAATCCTTTAAAAATTTTAAACGTCAAAAAAAACAAAAAATCGTTTTATCATTTTTAATTTTTTAAAAAATTTTTCATATTTTTAAAAATTATTAAAAATTTTAAAAACAATATTTTTTTGAATATTTCATATTATTTTCGAAAAATAATAAAAATTTAAAACCCAAAAAAATTTCTAAAACGATTTTTTGGGATATTTCGAGTTTTAGGCTTTGATGTTTTCTGGAAAAAAAAAAAAATTTTTTTAAATAAATTTCTATGCAATTGTTTTGGGGAAAATAAGAAAAATTTTTTGATTTTTTTAGAAAAAAAACTTGAAAAAACCTTTAAAAAATTTTAAAAAAAAAGCAATAAAAAGTTTTATAATTTTTTAAAATTTTTTTAATTTTTTAATTTTTTAAAAACCATTAAAAATCTATAAAAACAATTTTTTATGAATATTTTATTTTTTTCGAAAAAAAAATGAAACATTAAAAAACTCAGAAAAAAAAGCAAAATCGCATTTATGGATATTTGACGTTTTGAGGGGTTTATGTTTTCGAAAAAATATTTTTTGCTAAAATACTTTAATTTTCACCTTTTTAAAAAGAATTTTACCAATTGAAATTTATGGGAAAATTTTTTGAAATTTTTTATTTTTTTCAGAAAACCGGAAAAAGTTTTTAAGTCAAAAGCAATAAAATAGTTTTTACATTTTTGAATATTTATTTAAATTTTTTACATTTTTAAAAAAACTTAAAAAACTATAAAAACAAAATTTTTTAAAATTT
>WNWK01051126.1:0-12593 GCA_009830355.1 Cherax destructor
ATTTATCCTTGGTTATTTACTCTATGTATTTATGTGTACCTGTGTGACAGAGCCAGCTAGCTAGCCAGCCAGCTGGTCAGCCAGCCTGCCTGCCTGCCTGCCTGCCTGCCTGCCTGCCAGCCAGCCACCCTTTCCCCCCACTGTCTTCCCCCCCCCCACTGTCTTCCCCACCCACCCCACTGTCTTCCCCACCCACCCCACTGTCTTCCCCCCCCCCACTGTCTTCCCCACCCACCCTACTGTCTTCCCCACTTCACCCACTGTATTCCCCACCCACCCCACTGTCTTCCCCACTCCCCCACTGCTTTCCCTACCACTCACACTGCGAGAGTGAGGTATGCACCGTTTGGCTTGGTGACAAGGTGCACTGAATTACCACTCCCACAATGCAATGTGGTGGATAGATTTTTCCTACTGCACACACTTTTCACATAGACCCATTCTATCATATGCAGGCTTACCAGCTTTCTCCCTCGATTTGAGCCGTTAGAATTTACGCGTACTAGTACAACACCAACCCCTGCTTGTAAAAACGTACTAGTACGGCACCGACCCGAAAGGGTTAAGAAAAATGTCATTTAGGTTAGTCTATTTCAGCCCCCCAAAAATACACTTCCACAAGCACTTACAATATTATACTTACATAATTGCACGATTTCCGGGGTATTCGTTAACCGGGGTTCCACTGTACACACAACTTTACATTACCTACAAAGTTATTAAATAACTTTACACTGCCTCAAAATAACATTATTCACTGTGTTACTCCCCTAGCCTCAAAACCCCCTACAAAATTGCTCAAAGAAAAATAATTTATCAAACATAATCTAGTACAAATGTTGAAACTTATACCTCATAATGTATATGCCATGTTACATATACAGTGGACCCCCGAGTTTCGTACACCCCGGAAATCGTACAATTATGTAAGTATAATATTGTAAGTGCTTGTGGAAGTGTATTTTTGGGGGTCTGAAATAGACTAACCTACGTGACATTTTTCTTTAAGGGAGTAAATTCGTTCGGTAATGGTGCTTGAGCAGGCTTCAGGAGTGAAGTTTTTACGAAACTCGGGGGACCACTGTATCTTATAATGTATAAACCTGTTATAATTAATACCACCTAATAAAAAGAAATCCATCCTCATGTACCCTTGTGCTCCTAGTAACTCATCTAATGACCATATAAACTGTTATTGCAACACAAATTATTGATTTAATTTGTTTAATCTGATTTAATAATTTTATTATGTAGACATATAAAACTGTAAATGATCCAAAATTATAAAACTATTGTTTCAAAAATGTCATGTTCAAATTATGTTCAAATTTCATAGCTTAAATACTCAACTATACTTATATTGTAAACTGTTTACTGTAATTCTTACCATTTAGCCTAAAAACCCCCTTACTTAATTGTTTAAAGAAAATAATTTATCAAACATAATCTAGTACAAATGTTGAAACTTATACCTCATAATGTATAAACCTGTTATATCTCATAATGTTTTATCTCATATTTGTGCCCCTTGTAACTCATCTAATGACCATATAATTTGTTATTGCAACACAAATTATTGATTTAATTTGTTTAATCTGATTTAATAATTTTATTATGAAGACAAAATTATAAAACTATTGTTTCAAAAATGTCATGTTCAAACTATTTTCAAATTTCATAGCTTACTCATATTGTAAACTATTTACTATAATTCTTACCATTTAGTTTTAAGTTAATTTTAAGTCTGCCTAAAATGCCCTGCATATTAATGCTTTTGGCATGTACACCTCATGTAATCTCATAACCCATTGTAAATCTTTGTATCATGTCCAAATAAACTATTATTATTATTATTGCTGGTTCAGTGATTGTCAATGTGAAATAAGTCACCATGGGTCCAAAGAAGCTTCCTAGTGGCACCCCTGTGGTAAAGAGAGTGAGGACCACCATCGAACTGAAGAAAGAGATTGTAGAAAAATATGAGAGTGGGTACGTGTGAGTGAGGTTGCCAGGATGTACAAGCTGGTCCTAGTGGCATTAAAAGAAAAAGAAGGGAAGTAACCCCAGATAAGGACTTGTTACCTGAAGTCATTTTGGAGGGGGATTCCCCTTCCAACCACTAACACCCTCCCCTTGTCATCCTCCCTATCTTCCAGATGCCTGCAACTCTCTTCAATAAAGTTAAGTAAATGTTATTTATTAATCTGTTTATTATTATTTAGTATTAGTAGTAGTATTTATAGTTTTAATAATGTTGTTTTGTGTATGTAGAACTATAATTAAAATGTATTTTTTGTGAATATTTTTGGGTGGAACGGATTAATTGTATTTACATTATTTCTTATGGGAAATAAGGTTTCGAATTACAAACTTTCTGTGTTAAGAACTAGCTCCTGGAACGGATTAAGTTCGTTAGTCAAGGGACCACTGTATTGTAATTATTACAGTAGACCCTCATTTAGCACGGTAGTTACGGTCCTGAAAACATCGTGTTAGGTAAAATCGTGTTAAATAATTAAAAGAACTTATGGGAAAAATAGGGTTATGGTCCTGGGAGTCCCCAAAAAGCCAAACAAGTTTTTTTAGACCAACAGATCTTGCAAAAATTGAAGGCTAATATGTAATTGTAGTTCATTGTCGTGATATATTACTGCTTAAGACAACAAATGCAATAGAAATAATAGTATTTCTTACCTTAAATTGTGGGTAATGATGTTTGTGGATGGTAGTGAAGAGTGGATATGGATGGTGTGGCCCTACTGGGCTGAGGTGGATAGTTGTTGGTTGTCGGTAGAAGTGGATGTTAGAGGTCCTGGTGCTGAAGTCGATGGTTGTATTGGTGTGTGCATAAATTCTGTAATGGATCTCTGGGCTCTTTTATTCTGCATTACATTATACAGCTGACGGTAAGGCATCATCAGCTGGTCTGACCCCGTTTCAAAGACCTGCTTCTAGCTTTGTCAGGGTCCTCTTCAATGAAAAAGTCTGCTAGTTTAGCAGCAACATGGAACTGCTCACGTAACTGCTGCAGTGTTAACTGTTTTTCTTCAGGTTCTTCTTCATCTTCTTCTGTTATCTCCCTCCCTTGTATCTGTGCATCGAACTCTGCCAACATTTCCTCTGGACTCATGTCTTCATCATTATCTTCTAAGAGTTCATTCACATCATCTTCATTCATATCTTCAAAACCATCACCTGGTAATCTCCTTGCCAGCTGAACAATTTCCTGAACCTGACTCTCAAGCAAGGGAAAACCAGTGAAACAATTAACTACAGAAGGCCATAACTTTCCCCAGCCTGCATTTAATGTTGATTGGGGCACTTCATTCCATGCACTTCTAGCATAGCTGATGGCATCTGCAATGTTAAATTTTCTCCAGAAGCTTGCTACTGCCAGGTTGGAGTCAGAGTCCATTGATGCAACTAGTTTTTTTATAACTTTTTTTGTGTAGTTACACTTGAATGTCTGAATAACTCCCCGATCCAGTGGTTGTATCAGAGATGTTGTATTTGGAGGTAAAAATACAACTTTTATATGTGGGGTCACATCCAACAAAGCTTGTGGATGAGTACGGGAATTATCAAGAATGAAGAGAGCCTTGAATGCAAGGTTCTTGCTGTGCAGGTAAAACTTGACTTCAGGAATAAAGTGATGCTTAAACCAGTCAATAAATACGTCCTCTGTCATCCATGCTGACTTGTTTGACCTCCAAATTACTGGTAAGGTGTTTTTATCCACACCTCTCAAAGCATGAGGAGTCTTAGAGCGGTAAATAACCATGGGCTTACACTTGAAATCACCTGATGCATTACCGCAAAGGAGCAAGGTGAAGCGATCCTTTGCTGCCTTGAAGCCCGGTGCACTTTTCTCTTGCTGACTGATATAAGTTCGTGTTGGCATTTTCTTCCAGAAAACACCTGTCTCGTCAGCATTAAACACTTGCTGTGGCTTATAGCCACCCTTAGAAATAAGTTCCTGAAATTCAGCAGGAAATTACTTGCTGCTGTATGATCAGCTGAAGCACTTTCACCAGAAAACTTAATATTATGCAACTTATTATGCAACTTAAAGTTGTGAAACCAGCCTGCGCTAAACACACACTCATTTTCAGGCCTTCCTTCCTTGTCACACACTGCTTTAAACAACTGTAATGCCTTTTCCCTAATTAAGATGAAATTAAGTGGTGCACCTTTCTTTGTTTTCTGTTCGATCCACTCAAGCAACAAGTTTTCTGTTTTATTTACTTGTTGGGACCTACGTGTCATTCTTTTCATGAGGTCACATTTTGGGTTATTCATTACACAAGCTCGTATATTCGCCTCATTCTTCCTAATTGTACGAACTGACGCTTCATTAAGGCCATAGGCCCTCACTATATCCACCACACGTGAGCCACTCTTAAGCTTATCTAATATCTCGATTTTCTTGGTAATTCCTAGACTTGAACGCTTAAACCTTTTCTTATCACTTGCTGGAACACTTGTATGCTTACTGGGTGCCATGATTGCTTGCCAGATTTATCAAAATGCAGTGAAAATGAGAAAATGTATGTAATAAACACAGCGATCTTCCCGATTATTGTTGTCCTGCACGTGTACGAACCAAACTGAACGCTGGGAGGGATGCGTGGGTGGGTGAGGTGGCTGGGGATAGCACTAGGACTCCCCACTGACTCAATGGTTTAACCCACCGCAGGCGACCGCGCGCTCAAAATTTTTCCCTCCAGTGAATCGCGTAATATAAGGTTTACGTCGTGTTAGATAAAAATGTGCCGCAATTCTTCAATCGCGTAATACCCAAAACGCGCAACATAAAGTCGTGCTAAATGAGGGTCTACTGTATTATAATACGTACTTACTATAATAATAATACGTATCATATAATAATACATATTTTTTTTTTTCAACAAGTTGGCCATCTCCCACCGAGGTAGGGTGACCCAAAAGAAAGAAAATTCCCAAAAGAAAATACTTTCAACATGATTCAACACTTTCACCATCACTCATACATAATCACTGTCTTTGCAGAGGCACTCAGATACGACAGCTGAGAAGAAGTTCCTCCCAACTGTCACTATCCCAGACCCCGCCTTTAAAGTGCAGGCATTGTACTTCCCATTTCCAGGACTCAAGTCCAACTAAATCAATTAACTGGTTTCCTGAATCCCTTCACAAAATATTACCCTGCTCACACTCCAACAGCTCGTCAGGTCCCAAAACCATTCGTCTCCATTCACTCCTAACACGCTCACACATGCATGCTGGAAGTCCAAGCCCCTCGCCCACAAACCTCCTTTACCCCCTCCCTCCAACATTTTCGAGGACGACCCTACCCCTACTGTCTAAGCCAGACAGTGGGGGAAAAAAATAAATATTAATACATATGTACTAATAATAATAAATACTATAATAATTAAATATAATAATACTATAAGTGAGTTTCAGAACACCACCACGAGATGGCAGTATGATTATCAAAACAATGCCCAGTCCACGTGTGCTTGAACTCGCGGTGGAGGGAATTCTCATGTTTTCCTTATGTTTCGTGCAGTTATTTTGCGAAATTTCTTGTTTCTAACCACGGGTCCTAAGAAAGCAAGTGCAAAGGACAGTGCTGAGAAGAAAAAGAGGATGATTTCCATGGAATTAAAGAAGGAAATCATAGATAAACACAAACTAGGTGCGAGGGTTAAGGACTTGGCCAGGCAGTAGCAGCATACCACTTCTAAGATATGTACAATACTAAAGCAGAAGGAGTCTATAAAGGCTATAGCGCCAGCAAAGGGTGTTACAGTAATTTCTAAGCAGCGGACCTCTGTCCATGAAAAGATGGAAAAGCTGCTGTTGACGTGGTTGATGGAGAAGGAGCTCGCAGGAGATACCGTGACTGAGGTATCATCTGCAAGAAGACATGAGGCATTTATGCTGATTTGCTGCAGAAGACCCCAGGCACATCAATGGACAAGGCATTGGAAAAGTCGGTTAAAGCCAGTTGGAGCTGGTTTGAAAAGTTTAAAAGGAGGACCGGCATTCACTCTGTCGTCAGGCATGGTAAGGGAGTGAGCTTTTATGTGAAGGCAGCTGAGGATTTTGTCAAAACTTTTGCAGAAGTGATAGCAGCTGAAGGATACATATTTCAACAAGTCTTCAACTGTGATGAGACAGGGCTCTTCTGGAAGAAGATGCCAAGGAGGACTTACATAACTGCAGAGGAGAAGAAAATGCAGGTCACAAACCCATGAAGGATAGGTTAACCCCGCACTGTGCGCCAATGCGAGTGGCGACTGCAAGATCAGGCCGCTGCTGGTATATCATTCAGAAAACCCCAGAGCCTTTAAGTCGCATAAGATTCTAAAAGAAAAACTGGACGTTATGTGGAGGGCAAACCCGAAGGCGTGGGTCACCAGGTAGTTCTTTGTGGAGTGGGTAAACCTGGTCTTTGGTCCTACCGTTAAGAAGTATCTCCAGGAAAATAACCTACCCCTGCAAGCCCTTCTCCTCCTGGACAATTCACCTGCTAAACCACCGAACATCGCAGACGACATAATCGAAGAATTCAAGTTTATAAAGGTTCTCTACCTTCCACCCAACACCACCCCTATCCTGCAGCCCATGGACCAGCAGGTTATTTCTAATTTCAAGAAGCTCTTCAGCAAGCACCTGCTCCACTGCTGCTTTGACGTGACAGAGAGCACAAACTTGACCCTTTGAGAGTTCTGGAAGGACCACTATAATATGATATGCCTCAAAATTATAAATGTGGCCTGGCAGGGTGTTACAAGGAGGACCTTGACCTCTGCGTGGAAGAAGCTGTGGCCTGAGGTTGTGTCCGAAAGGGACTTTGACCATGACCTTGGAAAGGTCATGGGCATGGAGGTGGATGAAGATGATGTGAACGATCTCATCGAGGAGCACTCCGAGGAGCTGACGACGGAGGAGTTAGATAAACTACATATGAAGCAGGATCAGGAGGTTTTGGAGGACATTTGTACCACGGAGGCGCAAGATGCGGAGGAGGTTATCTCTACAAGTGAGATAAAGGAAATGTTGTGAATCTGGGAGAGATAATCAGACTTTATTGATAGGAAACACCCAGAGAAAGTTTCAAGTGGTCGTGCGTTGGAGCTATTTAACCGTTTCGGAGTTTCAGTGGTACTAGTACGCTAACGCGGTGGGGTTTTCCACGTACTAGTACGCATAAATTCTAGTGGCTTCAAATCGAGGGGAAGAGAGCTGGTAAGCCTGCATGTGATAGAATGGGTCTATGTGGTAAGTGTGCGCAGTAGGAAAAAAATCTATGCACCCGCATTGCATTGCAGGAGTGGTAATTCACCAAGTCATGTGGTAAGGAATACAGTAGACCCTCATTTACCACGAATTTATGTTGCACATTATGGGTATTGCACGATTGAAGAATTGCGGCACATTCTTATCTAACACGACGTAAAACTGATATTACACGGTTTGGCTGGAGGGGAAAAAATTTTGAGCGCGCGGTTGCCCGCGGTGGGTTAAACCATTGAGTCAGTGGGGGAGTCCTACTACCATCCCCTGCCACCCTCACCCACCCACGCATCCCTCCCAGCGTTCAGTTTGGTTCATATGTGTGCAGGACAACACAATAATCGGGAAGCTCGCTGTGTTTATTTACATACATTTTGTCATTTTCGTTGCATTTTGATAAATATGCCAAGCAATCATGGCACCCAGTAAGCATACAAGTGTTCCAGCAAGTGACAAGAAAAGGTTTAAGCGTTAAAGTCTAGGAATTACAAAGAAAATCGAGATATTTGATAAGCTTGTTAGATAAGCTTAAGAGTGGCTCACGTGTGGTGGATATAGTCAGGGCCTATGGCTTTAATGAAGCGTCAGTTCGTACAATTAGGAAGAATGAGGCGAATATACGAGCTTGTGTAATGAATAACCCAAAATGTGACCTCATGAAAAGAATGACACATAGGTCCCAACAAGTAAATAAAACAGAAAACTTGTTGCTTGAGTGGATTGAACAGAAAGAAAGGTGTACCACTTAATTTCCTCTTAATTAGGGAAAAGGCCTTACAGTTGTTTAAAGCAGTGTGTGATAAGGAAGGAAAGCCTGAAAACGAGTGTGTGTTTAGCCAGGCTGGTTCCAGAACTTTATGTTGCATAATAAGTTACATAATATTAAGTTTTCTGGTGAAAGTGCTTCAGCTGATCATACAGCAGCAAGTAATTTCCCTCCTGAATTTCAGGAACTTATTTCTGAGGGTGGCTATGAGCCACATTAAGTGTTTAATGCTGATGAGACAGGTGTTTTCTGGAGGAAAATGCATAAAAGTGCATGGAATGAAGTGCCTCAATCAACATTAAATGCAGGCTGGGGAAAGTTATGGCCTTCTGTAGTTAATTCTTTCTCTGGTTTTCCCTTGCTTGAGAGTCAGGTTCAGGAAATTGTTTAGCTGGCAAGGAGATTACCAGGTGATGGTTTTGAAGATATGAATGAAGAAGATGTGAATGAACTCTTAGAAGATGATGATGATGATGAAGACAGGAGTCAAGAGGAAATGTTGGCAGACTTGATGCACAGATACAAGGGAGGGAGATAACAGAAGAAGATGAAGAAGAACCTGAAAAAAACCAGTTAACATTGCAGCAGTTACGTGAGCAGTTCCATGTTGCTGCTAAACTAGCAGACTTTTTCACTGAAGAGGACCCTGACAAAGCTAGAAGCAGCGCTTTGAAACTGGGTTTAGACCAGCTGATGATGCCTTATCGTCAGCTGTATAATGTAATGCAGGGTAAAAGAGCCCAGAGATCCATTACAGAATTTATGCACACTGTAATACAACCATCGACTTCAGTACAAGAACCTCTACCATCCACTTCTACCAACAACCAACAACCATCCACCTCAGCCCAGTAGGGCCACACCATCCATATCCACTCTCTTTACAACCATCCACAAACATCATTATGGTAAGAAATACTATTATTTCTATTGCATTTGTAGTCTTAAGCAGTAATATATCACAACAATGAACTACAATTACATATTTGCCTTCAGTTTTTGCAAGATCTGTTGGTCTAAAAAAAACTTGTTTGGCTTTTTGGGGACTCCCAGGAATGTAACCCTAATTTTCCCATAAGTTTTTTTTAATTATTTAACACAAATTTATCTAACAAGACGTTTTCAGGAACGTAACAACCGTGCTAAATGAGGGTCTACTGTACCTCACTCCGGCAGTGTGAGTGGTAGGGAAGGCAGTGGGGGGAGTGGGGAAGGCAGTGGGGAATGGGGAAGACAGTGGGGAATGGGGAAGACAGTGGGGAATGGGGAAGACAGTGGGGAATGGGGAAGACAGTGGGGTGGGTGGGGAAGACAGTGGGGAGTAGGGAAGAAAGTGGGGAGTGGGGAAGGCAATGGGGGAGAAAGGAAGACAGTGGGGGAGTGAGGGAGACAGTGGGGAAGGCAATGGGGAGTCGGGAAGACAGTGGGAGGGTGGGGAAGACAGTGGAGTGGGTGGGGAAGGCAGTGGGGGGTGGGGAAGGCAGTGGGGAGTGGGGAAGACAGTGGGGGAGTGGGGAAGACAGTGGGGGTGGGAAGACAGTGGGGGTGGGGAAGACAGTGGGGGGTGGGGAAGACAGTGGGGGTAGGCTGGCTAGCTAGCTGGCTCTGTAACACATGTACATAATGTAAATAATCTAAGATAAATACATAGTGTAAATTACATAGGATAAATACATAGTGTAAATTACCTAGGATAATCCAAAAATCCAGACTGACAAATAATATATCAGGACTCAGATGTGGCAGTGTTGGTTCAATAGTGACTGCCTCTGAGACAGAGAGAGACAGAAATAGAGAAAACAGACAAGCAGATAAAACAGTGAAAACAAATAAAGGAAAGGCAGTGTACCCTCATTTGTCAAATGTCATTACTGTCATTAGTTTGGTGATAAGACGAGGCTGGCTGGCTAGCAGGCAGGCGTACTCTCATCAAATGTCAAAACTAATTAGTTTAGAGATAATAATAAGAAAAGGGGGACCCTCAACCCCTCATCAAATGTCATTGCTGTAATTAGATTAGTGATAAGACTGACACTCTTACACCATGCTTCAATATAATTATTATTATATTACCCGTGTTCCCCAGCCAGCTGGTAAGCCGGCCAGCCAGCCAGCTGGCCAGCCAGCCAGCCAGCCAGCTGGTCAGCCAACCAGGAAGCCAGCTGGTCAGCCAGCCAGTAAGCCAGCTGGTCAGCCAGCCAGGAAGCCAGCTGGTCATCCAGCCAGGAAGCCAGCCAGGAAGCCAGCCAGCCAGCCAGTTGGTCAGCCAGCCAGCCAGCCAGGAAGCCAGCTGGTCAGCCAGCCAGGAAGCCAGCTGGTCAGCTAGCCAGCCAGCCAGCCAGCTGGTCAGCTAGCCAGCCAGCCAGCCAGCTGGTCAGCTAGCCAGCTGGTCAGCTAGCCAGCCAGCTGGTCAGCTAGCCAGCCAGCTGGTCAGCTAGCCAGCCAGCTGGTCAGCTAGCCAGCCACCCAGCCAGCTGGTCAGCTAGCCAGCCACCCAGCTAATCAGCTAGCCAGCCAGCCAGCCAGCCAGCTAGTCAGCTAGCCAGCCAGCCAGCCAGCAGTTATTGTGTAGTATACAAGGAGTGTATATATACAAAATATGGTTTATATTGGTCTCACAGGACATAAAAGTTACTTGACAAAATAAAATGTTAAAAAATAAAAGAAAAAAGTATAAAAATAATAAATAAACTATTACCGGGTGACAGGCAGTCGGCGATGTTGCTGTAAGCAGTTCAATTTTGGTCAACTTCAATCCTCTATATCTAGGTAAGTATTGATCGCAAAAATGTATTTTTAGCCTATTAGATTTAGAAAAAAACTATCATTTCATAAGAAAAAATAATTTTTTTTTAAATTCTTGGACCCTGAGAACGAGTTTTGGAGAGGGCCTGTGGACCCCAAAGGGTTAATGATGCTTGCATAACTTATTTCTGAAACATTCTGAAAGGAAGGAAGAAACAAACCTCCTTGGATAGTTTTTTAATGAAACACCCTGCAGATGAAAGTGTGAAAAGTGTGGAGAAAAAGCCAAAAATCAGTGAATAGTGAAGTGACATAAAAATAAAGAGTGTAGCACTTAAGCTCAATTACGAAGTGTAGCATTAACCCTTAACTGTCCAAACATAGATCTACGTTCTACCCTAGCGCTCCAAACGTAGATCTACGTTTTATTTTTTCTGACTCCAAAATTGGTACAACTGGCCTAAAATGCCTGGTCAGCATAGAATGGGTCTTAACCATTCTAGAGCTGCATTAAAAAAATCTGGGACCACTTAGTACCTTGTGGGAGCACCAGTTCCATTGAGCGCCAGCTAGAGCAAACAGCGCAGCAAACACTAAGGATTCTCTGATGTCATGTCGTATTATCACTCCCCTTTTAAGAGGAAAGTGTCATCCTGCCAGAATGTCCTATAACCTATGCCCTAAGTAAAAAGAAACAGTTCTGGAACTGTAATTTCGGCAGGCTGGCTGGCTGATTGGCTGTCTCTATCTCCGTCTGTCTGTATGTACGTATCTCTGTCTATCTCTGTCTCTATCTCACAGGAACACATACGTAAATACAATTATATATAGTGTAAATTATCTACGATATCCCAAAAAATGGCCTATGTAAAAAGAAACAATTCTGGAACTGTAATTTCGGCAGGCTGGATGGCCGGTGGCTGGCTGGCTGGCTGGCTGATTGGCTGTCTCTATCTCTGTCTGTATCTATCTGTCTCTTTATCTATCTCTATCTCACAGGAGCACATACGTAAATACAATTTTACATAGTGTAAATTACCTAGGATAACTCAAAATATGCCAAGAAAAAAAAAACAATTCTGGAACTGTAATTTCGGCAGTCTGGTTGGCCAGCTGACTAGCCAGAGATAGAGACAGCCAATCAGCCAGCCACCGGCCGGCCAGCCAGCCAGCCACAAAGCGGGCTCATCAAATGCCCACTGTCTTTAGCAGAGAGATAAGATAAGACAACGTTTCATAATTGTCGGGCAGTGGAGTGAAAAGATAAGTTCAAATTATTTTTTATTATTATTTTTATTTTTTTATTTTTTTATTATATACTCCTGTGTATCCAAAACTTTTCCCTGGGACCTATAAATACTATGTACAGTGGACCCTCGCTATTTGAACACTCCAAAACTCACCCCCATTCCAGAATGCTATTCAAGTGGTTACCAAACTAATTTATTCCCATAAGGAATGATGTAAATTAGATTAGTCCATTTCAGACCCCCAAAAAAACAATTTTTAAAAGCACTTACAATAATAAACTTTTTCATAAAAGGGTGAGTTTTATGTTCAATAAAGGGGCCACTGTTTTATTTCTAGCCAATAGTATGTGACTAAGGTAGGTGAAAAAGTTCACTTGTCACTGAGTTTATGACTATTTGAGTACTATTTCAGTACCTAATATTAGTGTCAAAACAAAGATTTTAATAAAATCACAAGAACTACTAAAATTGTCATTATCAGAACATAAAAATTATACAAATTAAAAAAAAAAAAAAAAAAAAGGTAAACGGGAACACATCTGCAAGTG
>WNWK01051127.1:0-12593 GCA_009830355.1 Cherax destructor
ACGAGCTCGGGAGAGATGCGAGGAAAAATTGTGGGTAGATTTTTCGATTGTTATTATCTTTTAAAATTTGAAAGATGTTACTAGCTGGCACCCTTTTGTGAACCCCAAAACATCTGCTGAGGGAAACAAAGGAGAAACAATGCGCAGAATTATCAAAGAGTAAAAACTTGGTTGCAAAACGAAAATGTGGATGGAGATATTGAAAAATGGCTATGGAATAGTCGGATGATCTAGTGTATTATGTACTAGTAAACAATGTGAGGTAAATAGTTTAGATGGGCGAAAAGTTGAAGAATTAGGACTTTTACAACATTTGGGAATCTTTATTATCAAGGTCTCGCCAACAAGCGACTTCCTCACCCACTTCTTGACGTAGCGGTTCCTCAATATTCACAATATTGCAAAAAGCCCTCAAATTTTTCAACACTGGAAAACAGTGTACACCAGAACTTTATTAGTAAATTATTTAGTCATCATTATCATCTGCGTATTTTATATTGATGGTATTACACAAGGATGGAAATTATTTTCTAGAACATTTCACAATGATCAGTTCATTAAGGATTTTGAAAAAGTAAGAGAAATCTGAGTAGAATAGATCATGACTAAGCATTGAAATTTCCGATGGGTGAGAATGGATGATGAGTCGGGATTAGCACTTTATGGGGCGGTGAAGTCTGGATAATGGTGGGTGATAAGTGTGGATCTCACTTTGGGGGAATTGAAATCTAAATAGTCGTTAAATATGAATTTTATCGTTCTTTTCTAATTATGGTTTTGAGAGACTAAATTTTACCACAAATTTGTGTTTCCCTTTAAATACATTACATGATTTAAGGCTTTTATGTCATAATAAATGTCTTTCTCTCGGCAGGTGAGGACATTTGTGACGACTTCCCAAGAAAGAGACTCAAAGAAGCTCTTCAGGTATAACACAAGTGACCAGACGAGTCCAAGACCCGCCCCGCAAAAATCAACAAAGTCGATGTAAGCTTTTTGTCTTTAAGGTTCTTCTATGAAGATTTATTGAATAAAGAACATTTAAGGAGCATAAATTAACTAGAACTCAACAAAGGTTTTTATTTGATGTAGAGATGTCGAAATATAGTGTGTCAAAAAAGATGTATATTTTGAATGGCTGTAGATAAAAAAAAAATTGACCTCCGGATTAGATTAGTGAGATCATCTTTTACAAAGTTGTTGAGTGTGAGCAAGTTGTTGAGTGAGCAAAGTTGTTGAGTGTGAGCAAAGTTGTTGAGTGTGAGCAAAGTTGTTGAGTGTGAGCAAAGTTGTTGAGTGTAGCAAAGTTGTTGAGTGTGAGCAAAGTTGTTGAGTGTGAGCAAAGTTGTTGAGTGTGAGCAAAGTTGTGAGTGTGAGCAAGTTGCTCATACGTTCTGAGAACACTTTCCACCTCCATTTCCTCCTCACTGATATCTACTCCTTCCTGATGCTGATAAGTTATATATTTAGGCTCAGCGACTGAAACCAGGAAGCCCATCAAATACCTCAAGCAGGTATAATTTAAGAACACTCTGTTGTAATTTCAATTACGTTTTAATCTAAAACTTCAATTACAATTACAATCACTAAAAATGTAATTAATTGTATTCAGCTTCATACTACTACAATTACTCAAAGTCTGGTGGTGCGGTAGTATCTTTTTTTCTTCCAGATTTTCTTTTTAAATTGTACGTTCTCTTTAAGTGTTCACGTGTACGTGGAGGAAGAGAACAAGAGTAAGATATTGATTACCAAAAATTACAAAAGAACTTAGGTCGTAAGTATGAGTGAAATATAATACATTTCAATGAAGTAATGTGATTTTGCATGTGTATCTTCAGGAATGAAGTAACTATGATCAAATTTAATACTTTATTCAAAATTTACGTAATGGAACATACAGAAGTTGAAAACTGAATGTCATAGCATCAGAGGAATACTTAATGTTGATTTTGTGGTATATTCATAACATTTTTCAGCAATTACGCAAGATAACTACAAGATGGTAAGGTGTCTCTCTACAGATATTGAAGATATTTGCAGTAGCTGCAAGGATTCAATACTCTCCACATGCCATGAAGGCTTCCTTACAGCATTACAGACGGCATGCCTATCCAACAAACAGCTAAAAAAATGCACATACATTCTTGGCCAACAGGATTGCTGGTGGATCAGAGGAATTCTGCAAACCTGAGAGGAAGACGGAGCCACTTTCTCACGAGGAAGTGGCGTTGCAGAGGCATTCCCAAAGTCTTATCAGACTTTGGGAATGCCTTTGATATGCACTTGTTCTTCATCTGTTTGACTGATAGAAAATGTAACGAATGGAATTCTTGTGCATTGTTCAAGTACAGACTGGCCTCACATTACACGGATTTAGGCAGCGCATTTCTTAGAACACTAATCATGTTTATATCCCAAAAATTATTAAAACGCGGCTCTGGTCCGTGTTTAACGATGCTAAATTTGAAAAAATTGAATGGTTCCCATTTGGAAAATTCTCCTCAGTTTACACCCAGGGTCTACCCAGGCGTTCAGGTTGTGGACACCTCTCATACTTTTCTATATCTAGTGATTTAGTAGCTCCATAATTTGGATATTTTATTGCCCTGTCTCCTTTCAGCATATTAGTGTTAGTAGGTAGTCATAGGTGACGGGACTGGTAGGTGGTGTAGGTGGTACCAGCTACAGTGAGAAATATTACTGATGTAAGTGATGGTGAAATGTGGTGCTAGGTGGTAATAGAAGGTCTTAGGTGGTGATAGTGTTGGAAGGTCAGTAAAGAGGGTGTTAGGTTAACAAACAACCACATCTACAATGTAAGTATCAAGAACTACATTATTTGTTTTAACAGTAAAGAATTAACCAAAATTTTGTATGCCTTTCTTTGAGGTGACAAATACATAACCTATTTTTCAAGTATATACGTTTAGCGCAATTTCACATAATGCGCTGATTTCAGGAACATAAGTGTGGAGTTATGCGAGGTCTGGCTGTAGTTACTTTTAAATACAAAAATATGAAACAACATGTCTGCTTATCATTTCGAACATTTATCAATGGCTTCAACATTAGTAAATTCTAAAGTAAATGAAGATAATAATTAAATACGAAATACTGAAGTAATTGAAATTGTAATTGTAATCTGTTTTTGTTCTGATCAAACAATAATAATTGAAAATCAGGACGAGTAATTGAAATTGTGAATATGTAATTACCGTAGCCGCTGCGCATCTGCGTCACTTTACATGGACTTTTTCTATCAAGAAATCAGCCTCACCTAAATTACTGGGAACGGTTGAAATCCTTGATTTATATTCCTGGAACGCAGGCGAGAAAGATAAATGATAATATACACTTGGAAAATCCTAGAGGCATTAGTACCAAACATGCATCAATGAAAGCAAGGGTGCCATGAGTACACTAAAAGACAACACAGTAAATGTTAGGGGCCCAAGAATATTCAACTGCCTCCCAGCATACATAAGGGGGATTACCAATAGACCTTTGGCTGTCTTCAAGAAGGCACTGGACAGGAACCAAACTCAGTACCTGAATAGCGCGGGGGGTTGACCCTCGAAACCCTCTCAGGTAAACTCAACAATAAATAAATAAATGGGATAAGGCCTGGTTAGACGATACTCTTCTACCACGATATTTACCACCAGAATACTGAAACCTTCCATGATCCCCGTTACTCGCATTTTCCCTAAGGACACGACCGGGTTTTATCAGTCGACTTATTGACTTAAGTCACTACCAACACATGCATGTACTGGTAGTGGGTCAGTTATGCTTGCATGCACTGGTAGTGGGTCAGTTATGCTTGGATGTCCTGGTAGTGGGCATGTTATGCTTGCATGTACTGATAGTGGGCATGTTATGCTTGCATGTACCGGTAGTGGGCAAGTTATGCATGCATGTACTGGTAGTGGGCAAGTTATGCTTGCATGTACTGGTAGTGGGCAAGTTATGCTTGCATGTACTGGTAGTGGGCAAGTTATGCTTGCATGTACTGGTAGTGGGCAAGTTTGCATGTGTACTGGTAGTGGGCAAGTTATGCTTGCATGTACTGGTAGTGGGCAAGTTATGCTTGCATGTACTGGTAGTGGGCAAGTTATGCTTGCATGTACTGGTAGTGGGTAAGTTATGCTTGCATGTACTGGTAGTGGGCAAGTTATGCTTGCATGTACTGGTAGTGGGCAAGTTATGCTTGCATGTACTGGTAGTGGGCAAGTTATGCTTACATGTAATGGTAGTGGGCAAGTTATGCTTGCATGTACTGGTAGTGGGCAAGTTATCTTGCATGTAATGGTAGTGGGCAAGTTATGCTTGCATGTAATGGTAGTGGGCAAGTTATGCTTGCATGTACTGGTAGTGGGCAAGTTATGCTTGCATGTACTGGTAGTGGGCAAGTTATGCTTGCATGTAATGGTAGTGGGCAAGTTATGCTTGCATGTACTGGTAGTGGGCAAGTTATGCTTACATGTACTGGTAGTGGGCAAGTTATGCTTGCATGTACTGGTAGTGGGCAAGTTATGCTTTGTAAACAGCCTACCCAGAGGCTGTTTCAAACTGCGCGGCACTATGGTGCTGCCCTCTATAGGCCTATCAAGGTCGGGCTGGTCAGCCATGCTTCTCGCTCATTTACACAGCCTACCGCACTGAAGCAGCATCTCCCCCTACGAACTGGCTCCCGGTCCCCTCGCACTCTGTCCCCGTGTATTCCTACACCTTGCCATTAATAAACTGAGTCTAGTCATCGGCCGTATCTCTGCACCTACGCTACCAAAGTAAGCAGCCAAGAAGTTAGACTTAACAGTGGTGACAACAGTGGTTCACGGCAGAGTGTAGTGTAGGGGACCCACCGCCCAGTCGATCATCCGACCAAGCCAGTCATATCCAGGTCATCTGCTGGCTTCTCGCATCATCCGTAGCTTCTAGCGTCTCCTGGGTGCCTGAGTCAGCGCATCGTCCACGATTTTTTTCCACAAAATCGGGACATAGGGCGTCATCTCCAGCTCTCCAGCCTGAAGCAGTCATGTGTGTGTTCATCTCCTACTCTACAACTCTCCAGCATTCTCCTACACCCTTCTGCATCCAGCAGCATCTCTACGCCCTTCCTACAGCTACAAGAGACGCGAGGTGAGATCGTTTCGGGTGTTGGTGTTGTGTCCACGAGTGTCTACCTCAGGGTGCCCTGCCTGCCTACTCACACCACCAACCACCTGCTCTCACTCCTTGCTACGTTTCTACGCTCCCTCTACCCAGCTCGTCGCCTGTGTGTTGTTTTCTCCGAGTTCTTAAAGAAGCCAGCCCTGGCTTGACCACGTGGGAACCCATCGTGATTGTCCCAAGCCAAGGCTAGGACGAACAGCAAACCTCAGACCAAGCCGAATCAAAACGGCAGGTCAGGTTATGACCGGAGGGCTAGCAAGACGACTTTGCCAGCGTCTCCTCCATCTAAGTCCAAGCGTCATAAGCGCACACCGCCGTCAGCACCACCCGCGAAGCGTGTGGTTACCTGTTTTAACTGCGGTAAAGAGGTCATTACCGTTCTGAGTGTTATAAACCTCAGCCCCACGCCGTGATAATCACCGTCCCCGTGCGCAGCACCGGGAGGGCGATTGTGTTTACCACCATACCTCCAGTCATACCTCCAGTGAGTGCCTCAAGTTGCGTAGCATCTTGTCGTTGCACCACGGCAAGCGCTCCTCGCCCGGAGCCCGAGCTAGCCGGAGCCCCTCCAGTAGTTCGGGGAAGAGACGCGCCAGAAAAATCCCGCAAAAAAGATAGTCACCCTATCGGAGTCGCTGTATTCCGTCCCTGTCGAAATGCGTTCGCCCGCCCTGGGCAGCGACACGCATGCCGACAGCACGGAAACAGAGTGCCTGACGCTGGTGTCGCGACTCGAACCGTACCTTCCAGGACGTCGAGTCGCTCCACCAAGCGTCGAGCCTCAGCAGCCGGGACTCCGACGACCTATCGGCCCGTCATGCCTTCATGTTCGGTATGACAGCCCGTGTGGACCTCTGTAGAGTCCACACTTCATCGGAAGCCTATTCAGCTTTTCCTTGATACAGGTTCGGTGGTTAACAGTGTCCGTTCCACCCTCTTCCGTGACATTGGTCTCCATGCAGCCATGCTGACCGAGCCGTCTGCTATTCAGACATTGCGAGGCGTTTCAGGTAGCCCTCTCACGGTCCGTGGTTGTACAACCTTAGAATTTGCGATCCATGATCACAAGTGGTCAGCAAAGTTCTTAGTTGTTGATGACATCGTCTTCCCCGGCGATTTGCTCATCGGTTTCAAGACCATGGCAGACCTTAAGATCCGTTTAGATCCAGCTAAGTGGAAAGCGGATTTGACGGAGTGGACGCACCCTTTGGGGTGTGCGCTTGGGCTCCACTACCTGCCACTCCGTCTCTGAGTACATCCAGTGCTTGGAATCATTGGAAACCCGCGGTTTCCGTCGCGCACCTCCGTGAGGTCGGCCTCTTGTCCTGACCAACCTCATAAGAGAGCTCGTATCTCGTCACCTCCTGACCATCAGCGCGCAGTTATCAGTGAAACCCAGTCTGGGGACGCCCATTCTGACCATCACTCTAACTCTCGCGCTGTTGTAGAGGATGACCGTTGTCAAGCCGCAGTCTCCCTGTCGGCAGGCAATGTCTGACTCGTGTCATGGCATCAGCGAGCAGAGTTACTGCCTGTACAAAGTATGACGTCACTTTGTCGGCTAATTCGCTCACTCCTGTTACGGTGTATGTGACAAGAGCTTTCGAAGGAGATCATGTGCTAGTCGACAACGACACATGCAGAGTCAAGGGCCTCTCCTTGAGCCGTCCTTGCACACTGTGCGTCGTGGCAAGTTGCAAGTCCTTGTCGGTAACTTGCATAGTCGAGAATTCCCCCTGAGGAAGGATACTTCACTTGTCGACCTCGTCAGGTTCCCTCTCCCGTGAGAGTGGAGGGAGAAATCCCAGCTGACGTTTTTGTAAGTGCAGTCCTCCCAGGTGAGTCCGCTACTAATTCTTCCGTCACCCGGCCAGTGCAGGAAGATGATCTAGCTATGACAGACTACCCTGAAGAAGTTCCACAACTTCTCCAGGTTCTCAATCGCGCACGCACTGCCGTCGCGTTAGATGGCGAGTCCATGGGTCTGACCCCGCTTATGTCTCACCATATTCCGCTTGATAAAGGTACTAAACCCATTTACGTGCCTGCGTATCGTTTGCCGCATGCGCAAAGAGTGTTTGCTGACGAACTCATTGCAAAGATGCTCCGCGATGGAGTTATCGAGGAGTCCATTTCCCGTGGAATGCCCTCTAATCCTAGTTCCCAAGAAAGATGGAACATGGGTCCTGTTATAGATTACAGGAAGCTGAATGCCTGTACCATCCCAGACCGATTTCCATTGCCAGTTCTGAATGACCTGTTACAGAACATTGGCGATAACAAGGTCTTTTCGACTCTTGATCTTCTTCAAGGGTTTTGGCAGATCCCTCTTGATGACCAAAGCAAAGAACTAACAGCGTTCTCTACGCCTACTGGTCATTATCAGTTCAAAAGAATGCCCTTCGGCTTGCGGGGAAGCCCAATCACGTTCAGTCGTCTAATGACAACGATTTTCCGTACTCTCCTAGGTGGCACGCTCATGGTCTACCTAGACGATCTCATTGTGATGTCCCAAGATGTTCCTACTCATCTTGTAAAGCTTGAGCGGGTACTGGAGAAACTAGCCAAGGCTAATCTTAAGGTGAAGCTTTCTAAATGCCAGTTCCTTAAGCAGGAAATAAAGTTTCTGGGCCACGTAGTGACTCAGAGCGGCATCAAGACAAACGAGTCTAAATCTCGGCTGTGCGAAAGTTCCCTAGACCTACGACGGCGGATACTGTCCGCTCCTTCGTAGGCCTAGCCGGATTCTACCGCACCTTCATAGCCGGTTTCTCCACCTTAGCTGCACCCTTGACGCAGCTCCTTAAGAAAGATGTTCCTTTGAGTGGACGTGTGACCAAGAAAGAGCTTTCGTCACACTTAAGAATAGGTTAACATCAGCCCCAGTCCTTAGGTTCCCTGATTTCACCAAAGCGTTCACCTTGACGACAGATGCCAGCAAAGTTGGCATCGGTGCAGTCTTGTCGCAGGAATCTAATGGTAAGCAACAGCCAATAGCTTATGCTAGCCGTGTTCTTACCAAAGCTGAAGTCAATTACTCTGTGACAGAGCTAGAAGCCTTAGCCATCGTCTGGGCTTTGAACCACTTCAGAGATATTATTTACCAGTATCCTATCAAGATTTACACGGATCATCTGCCGTTATTATCCCTTTTGCAAACAAGAATCTCTCTGGGAAACATGCTCGGTGGTCTCTCACCTTTAACGACTACAATCCCGAAATCTGCTATGTACCGGGTAAGCAAAATGTCGTGGCTGACGCCTTGTCGAGGCATATAGCCTTTGTCAGTGCAGACAACTCGTTCTCCGTCGAGGACCTAGAGAGAGCCAACGGCAGGACCCGGTGTGGTCACCAGTCCTTCGATTCCTAACCAAGGAGGACGTGGCCCGCGAGTCAAGTCGCCCGTTCCGCTGACAGACTTAGTGGTCAATCAAGAGTACTGTGTCGTGTAGCTCGACTAGTGGACCCGGCAGAACCGTACACCAACTGGTGATACCGGAGTCCCTGGTGCCCACGACTCTCAAGTTGATCCACGATGTCCCAGGCGCAGCGCACCCGGGAAGGACCGCAGCATCAAACAGGCTAGAATGAAATATTTCTGGCCTAAGATGGCAGCGGAAATTGCCAAGTATGTACACCAGTGTGTCGTTTGCTTACAACACAAGGGTACTGTCACGGGTCCCAATCCCATTCTGAAGTATCCCATTACAAAGGAGCCCTGGGAGAGAACTTCTGTCGACCTGTTGACGAATTTCTCGACCTCGGAAAGGGTAATAAACACCTGCTTGTAATGGTAGATAACTTGACGCGGTACTGCGAGTTAGTACCCATCCCTGACAAAACGGCCGAGACAGTCGCAAATGCTTTCCGTGAGCGTATCGTTCTCCGTCATACCTGCCCACGTGTTCTCCTGTCAGACAATGGGTCGGAGTTCATAAATGCCACAATGAAGGACCTTTGTTCCAGGTTTGACATTCACCAAGCACCAGTAGCTCCACGTCACCCGGCGAGTAATGGTCTTGCTGAACGTACAAACCGCAAAGTTCTGGAGGTGCTCAGAGTAACCGTTAATCCGAGTTGTACTACATGGGATGACGCTATTCCAGATGTTCAGTGTACATTGAACTCTTCCCTCAACAGCTCGATTGGCGAGACACCCCATTTTGCCTTGTACGGCTATGATAAGCGTTTACCGTACGAAATCCTGTTTGCTCCGCCTAGCCCAATCTATGACGCCGATAACACCGGTATAGTTAAGATGCGGACCACACAGCTTGTTTTCCAGCGAGTACGTGAGAACCTAATAAAAGCCACAGATAGGTTCACGTCTGATCGCAACGCCCCGCTAAGGAAAGTAAGGTGGAACCAGGTTGCAAAGTTATGTTGCTCAACCCAACACAGACCCTGGTATGCATAAACTTGTCCCCAAGTTTGTCGGACCCTACCGTGTCCTACGACAGCTCCGCGGCAATAAGTTCGAGGTGAGGGAGATAGCTACCGGAACTATCAGAGAAGCTCACCTTGACCACATGGAAGTATATTGATCATGTGCAAGCTGAAGCAGAGCTGGAATCCGGGCATTGCAAAGCCACAATCAGACTCAACCTAGTGACAACCCGTCTAGTTCTTCACCCGCTATCCCTACGACAGATGACAGTCCTGTAAGGCTCCATACTTATGGCCTGAGACCCCGGACAGCAGTACATTTCTGTGACATTGACATACCTACTGACTTGTCCGACTCCTACGCTAGCTACGCTAATTGTTTGCTTGCAGAAATGGGGATTAATGCGCACACATTGTATAGTTAGTAAATAATGGAGTCAGGTGGACAACACCATGTAAATACGTAAAATTTATTCTTAGAGGGTACCCGTAGTATAATGAATTCCATGGAAAATAATGTTATTGTGAGTATGTGCACCCAGTGTGTCTTGTAAAGCCTGTATAAAGGCAAGGGCAATATTGCCTTTTGAGTTAAATGTCACACCTTAGGAAATGCTACTGTCAGTCATTGTTTGCAGATGTGAGGATGGTACAGCGCTCATGGATGTGCAGTCAAGTTGACGTCTGGCCCTGTGGACAACCTGTATATAGAAGACTCTAGTTCCTGTGTCAGCGTTGGCTTGTTCTGTCTTCTGTCCAGCTGTACGGGCAGGCCGATTTTCTCTTCCCCGACTCAGTAGGGGAGAGTTTTTCGGCCTGCACCGGCAATTTCCCTATTGTAAATGTCAGGTGACCGGAAGCCAGTTTCCCTGGGTAACCTTGCTTGCTTGTTTACACCTTCGTCCCGCCAGTATTGTCGTGTCGAGACGACACGCGGTAGGTGGCCGAGCGGATGTAAAACAGCCTACCCAGAGGCTGTTTCAACTGCGCGGCACTATGGTGCTGCCCTCTATAGGCCTATCAAGGTCGGGCTGGTCAGCCATGCTTCTCTCTCACTTCTACGGCCTACCTCACTGAACCAGGTTCTACCCAACTGGCTCCCGGTCCCTCGCACTCTGTCCCCGTGTATTCCTACACCTTGCCATTAATAAACTGAGTCTAGTCATCGGCCGTATTCTGCACCTACGCTACCATTCTACTGCCCAAAGTAAGCAGCCAAAAGTTAGACTTAACAGTCACCCGCCGGGCCCATTACCCACTAGCCCATCACCCGTCGGGCTCATCACCCGTTGGGCCCATCACACACCGGGCCAATCATCCACCGAGCCTTTCACCCGCCGGGCCCATTACCCACCGGGCCCATCACCAACCGAGCCTATCACCAACCAAGCCAATCATCCACCGGGCCCATCATTCACAGGGCCCATCACCCGTCGGGCCCATTACCCAACGGGCCCATCACCCACCGGGGGCCTATTACACGATGGGTCTATCACCCACTGGGCCCATCACCCACTGGGTCCATCACCCACCGGGCCCTCGATCGTTGAAGTTATTCGCGTAACCTTAATTGCCCACTAGTTAAGTCTCCCCTCTGTAATCTATCACATCACATATAACTAATGACTGGTAATCAACACCTGTGGCCTCATCAATGGCCAAATTGCATTCAGACTCCAGAGGATATTCCCTGACCTCATATATACTGCAGGAAGTCTTGACAAGCTAGCAAGGTAATTATGTATTGAGGCGAAGTAAGTGTGGAATACTCGACCAAGTTTAGTGTTGTTAAAGAGAATAAAGGAGAGAAAGAGGCAGGATATAGTTTAGTGTGGTAAAATATTTTACCAGTGTTTTATGTGATAAATGATTTAGATAACCGACAAGTGTTTTATTTCGTGTGGTAAACCACTGAGTACATGGTTATTTTACTCTATTCCATACTGTGCATGGTGTTCATTTACTACTTATTTAAGACATTGTATAATTGTCCCAGACCTCGTGATGCGTACCTATGTTGCTGAGTACATGGAGCACATGAAGCATTACTTCACTGAGTTTATGTTATAAATTATATGGGTATCAGTTAAGTATTAGCCATTTATCAAAAATAAAGAAAATATGCATTTTTCTAGATAGCTGTCAGTGTTATTCCCTCTGAAGTATCTCATTATGCTAGTATTTTCATATGCTTTCAATCTTTCCGTTAAAAAATAATGCATATACGAGGGTAATTTATCATAACACCTTCTCGCTCTAGAGAAATATAAAAAAAAAGAATTACACTTCAGACAACATATCCCGTAAATAGATTACCTAGTGAATTAACATATTCATGTCTTGTTAGCCGGACACGAATCCTGGAGGTAAAATAGAGTACTTGAAGTCCGAGGGATGGGCGGGAATGTTGCAGGTCTGGAGGTGAGTATTAGAGTGCCGCCTGTGTTCTGGAGGATGGATAGGAATGTTGCTGCTCAAAGGGTCACTTCAACTGTGAGGCTCCTGGCACTGCTAGCAAGACAGCGTTAGATGAACCATGGTGAATGTTTTTTCCCGTGTGTGTGTGGTGTGTGTGGTGTGTGTGTGTGTGTACTCACCTAATTGTACTCACCTAATTTTGGTTGCAGGGGGCAAGACTCAGCTCCTGGCCCCGCCTCTTCACTGCCCGCTACTGGGTCTCTTTCTCCCTGCTCCATGGCTTTATCATACTCGTCATAAAGCTATGTATGGTTCTGACTCCCCTACATCATTTGCTAGACTATTCCACTTCCTGACTACTCTATGGCTGAAGAAATGCTTTCTAACATCCCTTTGACTCATCTGAGTCTTCAACTTCCAATTGTGCCCCCCTTTTTTCAGAGTTCCCCTCTGGAACATCCTGTCACTATCTACCTTGTCGATTCCCCTCAGTATTTTGTATGTCGTTATCATGTCCTCTCTAACCCTTCTGTCCTCCAGTGTTGCCAGGCCTATTTCCCTCAACCTTTCTTCATAGGACAGTCCCCCGAGCTTTGGAACTAACCTTGCCA
>WNWK01051128.1:0-12593 GCA_009830355.1 Cherax destructor
AAAATAATCTTTTTTTTTTCAGAGATAAGAAAAATAAAGCAGAACTCTTGGAGAAAATCCCATCGAGACCAAGTACTCTTCAGGGCATGTCTACATTCCAGTGTTGACAGGAAGACAAGTAAGCCATAGCAATCAGGCCAAGAAATGGATGAAAAATTGGACAAAGAAGAACCAGATCCACTACTCGTGCTTTATTCATCATGCCCTGAGGAGAGGTCACTCAGAAATTTTGATAAGGATCTCCGACTCAAATATTGTGATAATAATCTATCCTATCATTTTCCTCTTTGGAAGCCACATGTGTGACGGTTCTCTGAGGTTTCTGCCAGCTACGGCATTGGTATGTATGAACGTATTATGAATATCAGGGACTTTACTGAAACTTCAGGTTGAATAGTATGTAGCGCCATTTCCATTTTTGCTGCAGTCACTGGTTGTTATTCAACTTCTGGCATGAGAGGCCGTTCAAAACATCTTTGTTTGAAATTTTTGCTGAAGAATCCTGATGGTGTTACTGAGGCTATGTATTTCATTACTCACGTCTATGGAAACAGTTGTTCTGCCAGGCATGTCAAAATGAGGAGATGATTCCGATCACTTGGAATTCTCTGTACCATCACTGTTAAGGGCTCTCACAAAGCCAGCCTTGGGTATGATCCACTACTACGAGACCAGACCCACAGGAGATTACTATCCCACAAGTTACAGAAGTCACTCTTACAGCTGCAACAAGGACAGTCCTCTGCAAATGTATGTGGAAAATCCTAACTTTCAGTACAGTACTATTATGAAATCGTCTACTTCAATTGCCACTGAAATAATAGGAATGAATATAGTACGTAAAGTCATGGAGAAGATTATGAGGAGAAGAGTGGTGGAGCACATAGAAAGGACTGGGCTCATACATGACAATCAGCACGGCTCAGGAAGTTCTATGAAAAGGTAACAGACGTAAGACAGGAGAGAGGGGGAGAGGGATGGGTACACCGCATCTTTAGACTGTAAGAATGCTTCCCACAAAGTACAACACAAGAGACTGGTCAAAAAGCTAGAGGAGCAGGCAGGGATATCAGATAAAGAAATGTAATGGATCAGGAAATATATGACAGGAAGGGAACAACATGTATTGGTACATGACGAGGTGACAGATTGGATGCATGTGTCGAGTGGGGTTCCACAAAGGTCAGTCCTAGGTCTGAGTTTACCTGGGTTTACCTGGAGAGAGTTCCGGGGTCAACGCCCCCGCGGCCGATCTGTGACCAGGCCTCATGGTGGATCAGAGCCTGATTAACAAGGCTGTTACTGCTGGCCGCACGCAGTACGACGAACGAACCACAGCCCGGCTGGTCAGGTACCGAGTTTAGGTGCCTGTCCAATGCCTGCTTGAAGACAGCCAGGGATCTATTGGTAATCCCCTTATGTACGCTGGGAGGCATTTGAACAGTCTTGGGCCCCTGACACTTATTGTGTTGTCTCTTAACGTGTTAGTGGCACCCTGCTTTTCATTGGGGGATGTTGCTTTCGTAGGAAGTGACTCTGTGCAAGTTTGGTACTAATCTCTAGGATTTTCCAAGTGTATATAATAATGTATCTCTCCCGCCTGCGTTCTAGGGAGTACATGTTTAGGAACTTCAAGCGTTCCCAATAATTGAGGTGGTTTATCGCAGTTATGCGTGCTGTGAAGGTTATCTGCACATTTTCTAGTTCAGCAATTTCACCTGCCTTGAAAGGTGCAGTTAGTGTGCAGCACTAACTGCATGAGAGAGGGGATAGAGTCAGAGGTGTTCCTGTTTGCAGGCGATGTGAAACTAATGAGAATACAAGTGGACGAGGATCAGGTCTACAAGGTACCCTGGACATGCTCCAAGCCTGGTCCCACAAATGTCTCCAGGAATTTAACCCCGCCACGTGCAAAGTCATGGAGCATCGGGAAGGACAAAGACGACCGCAGACAGAGTGCAGCCTAGGGAGTCAAAGGCTGCAAAACTCACTCAAGAGAAAGGATCTTATGGTGAGCATCATACCAAGCACATGTGAGGCGCACCTAACTAATGCAGCATATGGGAGCCTAGCAAACTCATGAATAGCGTTTCGACATCAGTGTAAGGAGTCATTCACGACACTACACTGTGTACGTCAGGACCATATTGGAGTATGCAACTAGTATAGAGCCCACACCAGGAGAAAGTGCAAAAATGCAACAAGACTAGTCCTTGGGCGATGGGGTTTGTCTGATGAGAAGAGGTTAAGGGAACTCAACCCCAACGACACTGGAGAGCAGGAGGGATAGGGCGGACATAATGAGGACGTTTAAAATACTGAAAAATTAATAAAGTGAACAGGGCCAGAATATTTCAGAGACGGGACACAGGGGGCAAGAAGACACATGGAAGTTTAAAACTCAGATGAGTCATAGGGATGTTAGGAAGTAGTTCTTCAGCGAGAGTGAATTTGTGGAGTTACGATTCATACATAGCTTTAAGAAGAGGTACGATAATGCTCTTGAAGTAGGAGAGAATGGACCTAATAACGACTAGCGAAGTGGCTGAGCCAGGAGATGGGAATCGACCCGTGCAACCACAAATAAGTGAGTACTGGTAGCCGAGGATCCTTTTAATACAACGTATCACCCAAGACTGAGCTACAACTAGAAATTGATTAATTGTATTCGTAAAATCCCAGCCGTGGGTGCATTAAGAGGATCCTTAGTGTCTTCGTTCCTCCTTGTCTTATGCCATTGTCTACCAACTGAAATTACGATCTCTTATTTCTCTTTCTGTTTGACTATAGATCAGTGTACGTTCTTTAAGAATGTTCCTTTAAGTTTTATTTAGAAGCTAATAAAATGCTGTAAAATGTTTGTTTATAAGCATTATTAGATATGTACGCATACACACACACACACACACACACACACACACACACACACACACACACATACACACACACACACACACATATATATATATATATATATATATATGATGGGGTCCACCTCTGGTACAAATTGTGGGACCCATAGCCTCGGAGAAGTGGATAAAAAGGCTTCAAGGAAGAATATTTGGATTTCTTCCTGATGCCATTTGAATATTCCACTTCTCCTACCACCCCATCTTTTAATTTTTTTTTTACCAATAGGTATGTTTTATCACATAATAAAAAAAAGATTTGAGAGATACATTGTTGATATAAAGATGGCATATACAGTACACGAGGTGAGAGATACATGTCTAGTACATATTGTTACATCTTTGTCACTGATTATAATGCGAAAATCTCATCCAGCTCTTCCGAGCTGGTGCGCGTGCCAGAATACAGCATGCATTACCCTCTGAACAGCAGCGCTGAGTCGCTGGAACAGAAAACCTAGCTGCCCTGGGATCCCTAGTTACCCTGTTGAGTCTTTTGCCCAGCTCCTTGAGGAACTTAGATGCACTCTTTCCCCATGAGCCAAGGGTCTCTGAGCCTATGGGAACAAACATATAATGATGGGCAAGTTCTCCATATTTTCTCGACTTCTGGGACTCCCTGAAGGTGGCAGCAGCCCCTCCTTCCTCCCTGGTGTACTGGAGATAGGTATCAGCCAAGGTAGATGCACATGTGTAGTCCCACACCACCTGCTTGCCGTCTGTCCAGGCTTGAAGGGTGATACCATCTGGACGCTTTTGGTTGCCATCAGATCTGCATAGTTGGGGTGGTTCCCTTACTGCTGGGCATCCGGCTGTTGTGAGGCTCCTCTTGATAATGTTATTAACCTCTTCATGTCTTGCAATCTTTCCTCGGATTTACGACACACAAGACCATGGTACCCGAATCGGTCTGCTGCTTCACTGCCACAAATACACCTGTGTTCGGCGAGAATAGGGGCGGCAAGTCGAAGGGCAACACCAATGCGGATGGTCTGTGGGTCGAGGCGTGTGCCAAGGCTGGAGTTGGGAACAGCCAAAAGAAAGTCCCCTGCATGAGGAGCTCTCACTGCAAGTAGGCGGGCTCTATCCTTCCCTGACACACTCTGAAGCATTGCTGAGGCTATATTCTCTACTATTGGGCCATCCCAGTGGACTGTTTGTAGTTGTTGGGGAGCAGGCCTGGTTTCAGAGCCTGTTAGGTTATCCCAGATCCTGGCTCCATCAACGAACTTTTGGTCATGGATTCCAATCGTGTCCCTAAGATGTTCAGGGAGAATTGCTGCTACAAGCCCTCTGGATGCAATGCATGAAGACAGGAAAGCAGGTAGAGCAATCTGAGATGACTTGCGGACACCAATGCCTCTAGTCTGACTGGGAGTGTAGCTTGGTCCCACTGCCCATCTTCTAGAGTAAGGTTAAGTACTTTAGTAAAGATCTGCCTCAGGATACTGTCATATTCGTGCAGTATAGGATTATCATATGAAGGAGCACATCTTAGGAAATATGTCAACCTGGGCAGACTCAAGCATTTTGTGAGGAGGTACAAGGCATCATGGGTGTCAAGATTGCCTATTCGTTGTTCCATTCTCCTCAATTCTTCCAGTTTCTTCCTGAGAATTGTGTCAATGGCATCTCTTCCCAGAGGTGCTCCAAGCAGACACTATTAGTAGGGGCAATGACTGTTGCTCCTGGTAGTTTTGATAGCACTGCATCTATCACTTGTTGATTGACTGATATGATTTCACATTTGGATGGATTCAGGATGAGACCCATTTCCTGTCCCTGTGTCATCACCTGTGTAAGATCATCTACAAGGGACTCCTTTGTACCTGCTAGTGTGCCATCATCCAGGAACCAGATGTTTAGCTCACTGGTCAGTCTTACTGTGATTTCCTAACTGCTATACAGAAGAGAAATGGTGCGAGAGGGGCCCCTTGCTGGACACCCTCTGATGATGTGATTTCATGCTCTCCAAACAGGAGCATTGATTCCTTGCTATATCCAGCTGAAACAAAAGGGAAGAGACCTGGAAAATGTTCTTGTACAGCTGCTAATACTACGTCCCTTTTCAGGAGATTAAATGCATTCTTGAAATCTAATTTAACCACTGCATTGTCCTCAGGCAGGTTGTCGATATATGCCCTTGTTGCATGAACCGCTGCTTCACTTCCTTGAGAGACCCCAAAGCCAAGCTGGTTTGGTTGAGCATGATGGCTGCCTCTGCGCGAATACTTCAGACAGCAGCTTTAGAAACGAGGCGGCGAAACGTGTTGCCCACTGCGATTGGCCTAATTCCTCCATCCTTCTTTTTAAGGGCACAAAGTGATGCTCCAAAAAGAAAGGTTTAATCTCGTCAGGAATCAGACCAGCCAAGGAATTGTTGACGAACCTTGTGATCTCTGACAGCAGTGTCTCTGCAATCTCCCCGATAACTGGATTAACCATTTCCTTTAAATGTTGTGGCCTTATTCCAGTGTAACCCCAGCAGAGCCGGAAGGGAATGACATTATTGCTTTGTAAATGTCCGAGTCTTGCACAATCAGTGGTTCCACAGTGGGGACAGAGGTGTTGGAACTGTTGGTACCCCTGGTTTCCTGGCAGGGTGCTTTCCTCTAAGTGCTTCAGCAGTGTCAGCATCTCTGGGGGCAACTGTATCTTCACTGGTGATAATTCTGATTGCTCCACTGTGTTGCCCTCTTCAATTTTCTTGCTCACTTGGACTCTGATTTTTCGCTGTCAGTGGAGTGAGTGGGGTTCTGCCTCTCCCATTTTTGTGTTGATGGGGAAGGGGAATGAGGTTATCAGCTCTAGGAAAGTCTCTTAAGGATTTAATGATCATTGAGGCTAGCCTCTTTCCCCTTCTTTCCGGCACAGCTAAGCAGACATTGCCAAAAGTAGTAAGTTGTGCCATGCCTTGATGGTTGGTGGAGCATTTAGGATAGCAGAACCATCGTTTACTTTTATTAAGAGGTCTGTAAGTTTCCCAGCTGCGTGTGGACGGGCTGCTTTGGGAATATGTGTGAGTGTTCTGATACCTGTTGCTTTAATTGCTTCCAGGATATTATCTGATGAGATGAGATCTGTTGGAGTGGGTTCAGGTGCCTGAAGTGGCTCTGAGTCATCACTGTCCACAGGAGGACATCCTGAACCCGGGCAGCTGCCATGTTTACGGAGGAAACCATTAGAGTTGAGACAACGAAGCTGTAAACACGACCGACACTTGCCTCTCCTAGTATTGCCAGCCGTGCCATTTCCCTGGCTGCTTGCTTCCTCCTGACTGGCATTCATCTGGCTAGGTAGACTGTAGTGGAGTACGACATGCTGGGTGGGTAAGGTGCGTGGAAGGTAGTGAACTTGACCGTGGTGGCCTGGTAGGGCTTGAGGGGTGTCGCTGGGATTTGGGTGAGGAGGCGCAGGTAGTTGGGTGGGGAGGCGCTGTTTGTTGGGTGGGGGTCGCCAGGGGAGAGGAGTGAGGGAGTACACTACACATGGATTTTGCACTCTATATATTGTTCACACTTGTCTTACAATACACACAATACACACAACATTATTTGTTTTCCATGTATTGATGGGGAAGGTGAATGAGGTTATCAGCTCTAGGAAAGTCTCTTAAGGATTTAATGATCATTGAGGCTAGACTCTTTTACCCTTCTTTCCGGCACAGCTAAGCAGACATTGCCAAAAAGTAGCAATTAAAATTAAAAAGTAGCAATTAAAATTAAGTCCTTCCTTAAATTTGATATATTTTTTTCATTTATGTTAATGTAAAAATTAATAACTTGGTACCAAAACAACCATAGAAAACTTAGCTAACCTCATAACAAGCGCAATTTAATTTAGCCTAATCCAACCAAATATATTTTAGATAAGTTTACAATAATTTAATTAACAAACACAATGAAATATATTTTTTTCGTTAGGTTCAGAATGATTTTTTGCAAAATTATTGCATACACAAATTTTCGCTTGCCTTATTCGGCAAGAAGAGCGTTGCTATTTAAGCCAAAATCGCAAGTTTTACCTATTCGGCACGACATATATATATATATATATATATATATATATATATATATATATATATATATGTCGTGCCGATTAGGTAAAACTGGCCAATTAGCAAGAACTCATCTAAAATTAAGTCCTTTCTAAAATTTTCTCTTATACGTTTAAAGATATATTTTTTTCATTTATGTTAATGTAAGAATTTATAATTTTGTACCAAGAGAAACTTTGAAAACCTACCTAACCTTATTACAACAAGCGCAATTTAATTTAGCCTAACCCAACTAAATATATTTTTGATACGTTAACATTAATTTAATAATAAACAAACACAATGAAATATATTTTTTTCGTTATGTTCAGAAAGATTTTGGCGAAATTATTGCATACACAAATTTTCACTTGTTTTATATGGCAAGGTGAGCGTTGCTATTTAAGCCAAAATCGCAAGTTTTACCTAATCGGCACGACATATATATATATATATATATATATATATATATATATATATATATATATATATATATATATATATATATATATATATATATATATAAAGATGGGGTCCACCTCTAGTGTAACTTGTGGATCCCATAGCCTCGGAGAAGTGGATAAAAAGGCTTCAAGGAAGAATATTTAGATTTCTTTCTGAAGCCATTTGAATATTCCACTTCCCCTACCACCCCATCTTTTGAATATGTATAAAATTTATTTCAAGACAAATGACAAGAATACAATAGGGAGTAAAACAACATAGATAACAACTCGGAGCTACATGTCAAATACTTCGTCCAGCTCCCCGGCAGTGGGCCGCGTGCCCAGAATGCTGCAGGCATTTCCCCTCTGGATCGCAACACTGAGTCTCTGAAAGAGGAAGCTGGTCGCCCTGTGGTCCTTGGTTTCTATGATGAGTTTTTCACCCATCTCCTTGAGAAACTTCAGAGCACATTTGCCCCATGCTCCATGGGTTTCCGACCCTATTGGGATGAAGTTATAGCAAGGGGGAAGGCCTTCATATTTGCGAGTCTTCTGGGTCTCCCTGTGGCTGGCAGCTCCACCCCCTTCGGCTACAGAGTATTGCAAGTAGGTGTCTGCCATTGTGGCAGCACAGGTGTAGTCCCAAGCAATCTGCTTACCATCCTTCCAGGGTAGCATAGTGGCTCCATCAGGACGCTTTTGACTTCCATCAGACCTCTGCACTTGGGGTTCCCGTTGAGCTGGGCAACGGGCTGTGGCGGCTTCTCTTTATGATGTCATTGACCTCCTCATGTCTAGCATACTTCCCTTCTGATGTGTGACACACTAGACCATGAAGTCCGAATTGATCGGCCGTCGCCCTGCCGCAAATACACCTATGTTCGGTGAGTATGGGGGCGGCTAGGCGAAGAGCAACACCAATCCGAATGGCCTGTGGGTCGAGTCGAGTCCCCAGAGAGGAATTGGGAACAGCTAGAAGGAAATCTCCTGAGTGTGGTGCCTTCACCGCTAGGAGACGAGCTTTGTCCTTTCCTGAAGCGTTGGTGAGCATTGTGTTGGCAATTTTTTCCATGATCGGCTTGTCCCAGTGGGACTGTTTGTGCTCTTTGGGAGGAGTCTGCCAGGATGTCCCACTGCACTGCTGCGTCAATGAACCTTGGGTCTTGAGCTCCCACCACACCTCTCAAACGTTCAGGAACAATCTTCTTGACTAATCCACAGGAAGCCAAACACGATGACAGAAATGCAGGTAAAGCTACCTGCCTTGCTTTGCGCACCCCTATACCTCCCAGTCGCACTGGGAGGGTTGCTGTTCCCATTGCCGATCGTCTAGTGACAGATTCAGTGCCTTCTTAAAGGTTGATCTCAGGTGTGCGTCATACTCGTCAAGTGTTGGGTTGTCAAAAGAGGGTGCGCACCTCAAGAAGTAAGTGAGTCTTAGAGGTACTGTTGGATGGAGTGGTAGTAGTGACTTCTGGGAGGATTGTTTGCACCGCATTGATTATTTCCTGGTTTATTGTGATGATTTCACACTTTGAGGGATTGAGGATGAGTCCTAAGGCTTCTCCCTGTGTCTTCACCCGTTGTAGGTCCTCTAACAGAGACTCCCCAGTACACGCCAGAGTGCCATCATCCAGGTACCAGATGTTGAGCTCGCTGCGTAGGCTGGAAGTTAGTTCTCTTACTGCCAAACAGAAGAGAAGTGGAGCGAGTCCTTGTCCCTTGTCGGATGCTTGTCTCTTAGTGCTTGAGCTGTGGCCTCATCTTTGGGAGCTACAGTGTCGTCACTTGTAATTATTCTGATTGTTCCCACTGTGTTGCCTTCTTCGATTTTTTTGCTAACCTGTGCGCAAATTTTCTCGTTTTCAGTGGAATTTTTCTTGGGTCTACCTCTGTGATTCCTGCGATGGTGGGGCAGAGGGACACAATTATCTGTTCTTGGGTAGTTGCGCACTGCCTTGATGACTGAAGTGGTTAGCAGTTTGCCTCGTCTTTCAGGAACTGCAAGACAAACATTGCCAAACAGGAGTAGGTTGTGCCATGCTTTAATGGTGCCTCGGGCTTCTAAAATGGTGGAACCTCCATTCACCTGCTTAAGAAGGTCTGTGAATTTCCCTGCTGCATATGGGCGAGCTGCTTTAGGAATGTGGGATAGGGTACTGCTAGCAGTGGATTTGAATGCCAGAAGAAGGTTTTCGCAAGAGAGGAGGTTGCCATTGGAATTGACATCTGCATGTGGAGGCTGTGGGTTGCTCTCTGCTGGGGGCCTATGTGATCCTGCACACCCATTGTGTGCACGAATAAGGCCATCTCTGTTGCGTGCGCGAAACTCTCCACACACCTGACATGTGTCTCTTCTTTCATTGTTGGTTGCACCATTTCCCTGGCTTTGTGGCTGGCTGCATCATCTGCCATACCTCAAACTGTGTGGTAAGCCGTAGGGAAAATGGCACATGACACATACTGAATGTGGTTCATGATGGTGGTGGTTGAGCAGAGGGTCTCCCGTCCTTGTGGTGGGCAGTGGGGGGAGAGGGAGGAATGGGGGGATGTGTGTTTAGGTAGGCCGGCCGGACGAGTCACTATAACATAACTATATGACAGACACACCGCTATACACCACACATGCTATGCGCATACCGTGCGCATGCTAAACACATGCTATGCAATATACACTATATACACTATACACACGGTGAACAAACACTCCATTATCGTAACAAGAGCACACGGTGTTTGCGTGCCTGTTTGGGGAAGGGGAAGGGGGGAAATAGTTTTACCCCTCACCCTCTGCCTCCTTCTCCTCCATTAGGCCTTCCCTCACCCACCCATAGGAGACCGTTATGTTCCCTCACTGACTTCACATGCACAACACTTTTCTTGGTTCTAAAGTGGGAGAGGAGATGTAGAGTCTTGTAGCACTTTCCAACACCAGCTGCAGATATTCACACACCAGCCTGTTGATGGTAATCCTGGTAGGAGTTCTTGATTGGACGATATTGTGCCAAAACCACGGAGCAGGATGCCCACAGCCTCTCTCTGGCAGAGGTGCCAGGTGTATATATATATATATATATATATATATATATATATATATATATATATATATATATATATATTTTTTATTAACACATCGGCCAATTCCACCAAGGCAGGGTGGCCCGAAAAGAAAAACTTTCATCATCATTCACTCCATCACTGTCTTGCCAGAAGGGTGCTTTACACTACAGTTATAAAACTGCAACATTAACACCCCTCCTTCAGAGTGCCGGCACTGTACTTCCCATCCCAGAACTCAAGTCCGCCTGCCGGTTTCCCTGAATCCCTTCATAAATGTTACTTTGCTCACACTCCAACAGCACGTCAGTATTAAAAACCATATGCTCCATTCACTCCTATCAAATACGCTCACACATGCTTGCTGGAAGTCCAAGCCCCTCGACACAAAACTTCCTTTACCCCCTCTCCTCCAACCTTTCCTAGGCCGACCCCTACCCGCCTTCCCTCCACTACAGATTTATACACTCTCGAAGTCACTCTGTCTCGTTCCATTCTCTCACATGTCCAAACCACCTCAACAACCCCTCCTCAGCTCTCTGGACAATACGTTTTGGTAATCCGCACCCCTCCTAATTTCCAAACTCCAATTCTCTGCATTATATTCACACCACACATTGACCTCAGACATGACATCTCCACTGCCTCCAGCCTTCTCCTCGTTGCAACATTCATCACCATGCTTCACACCCATATAAGAGCGTTGGTAACTATACTCTCATATTCCCTTCTTTACTTCCATGGACAAGGTTCTTTGTCTCCACAGACTCAAGTGCTCCACTCACCCTTTTCCCTCATCAATTCTATGATTCACCTCATCCTTCATAGACCCATCCGTACATGTCCACTCCCAAATCTGAATACATTCACCTCCTCCATACTCTCTCCTCCAATCTGATATCTAATCTTTCGTCACCTATTCTTTTTGTTATCCTCATCACCTTACTTTTCCTATATTCACTTTCAATTTTCTTCTTTTACACACCTACCAAATTCATCCACCAACCTCTGCAGCTTCTCTTCAGAATCTCCCAAAAGCACAGTGTCATCAGCAAAAGCAACTGTGACAACTCCCACTTTGTATTTGCTTCTTTATCTTTTACCCAACACCTCTTGCCAAGACCCTCGCATTCACTTCTCTTACAACCCCATCTATAAATATATTGAACAACCACGGTGACATCACACATCCTTGTCTAAGGCCCACTTTTACTGGGAAATAGTCCCTTCCCTCCTACACACTCTAACCTGAGCCTCACTATCCTCATAAAAACTCTTCACTGCTTTCAGTAACCTTCCTCCTATTCCATACACCTGCAACATCTGCCACATTGCCCCCTATCACCCTATCATCGCCTTTTCCAAATCCATAAATCACAAAACATCTTTACCCTTATCCAAATGACTGTTCACCTATATGTTTACTGTAAACACTTGGTCTCACACCCTCTACCTTTCCTAAAGCCCCTTGTTCATCTCTATCCTGCTTTCTGTTTTACTTTAATTCTTTCAATAATAACTCTACCATACACTTTACAGGTACACTCAACAGACTTATTCCCCTATAATTTTTACTCTCTTTTGTCCTCTTTGCCTTTATACAAAGGAACAATACACGCTCTCTGCCAATCCCTAGGTACCTTACCCTCTTCCATACATTTATTAAATAATAGCACCAACCACTCCAAAATTATATCCCCACCTGCTTTTAACATTTCTATCTTTATCCCATCAATCCCAGCTGCCTTACCCTTTCATTCCTACTGCCTCACGAACTTCCCTACACCCACAACTGGCTCTTCCACACTCCTACAAGATGTTATTCCTCCTTGCCCTACACGAAATCACAGCTTCTGTCTTCATCAACATTTAACAAATCCTCAAAATATTCTCTCCATCTTCCTGATACCTCTAACTCTCCATTTAATAACTCTCCTCTCCTATTTTTAACTGTCAAATCCATTTGTTCTCTAGGCTTCCTCAACTTATTAATCTCATTCCAAAACTTTTCTTATTTTCAACAAAATTTGCTGATAACATCTCACCACTCTCTCATCTGCTCTCTTTTACATTGCTTCACCACTCTTTAACTTCTTTTCTCTCCAAAACTCTTCCTCCTTAAAACTCTGTAAAACCTCTTTATAT
>WNWK01051129.1:0-12592 GCA_009830355.1 Cherax destructor
CATATAGAATAGTGTAGTAGCACACTGCTGGTGTTCCCACAGTGTAACTATCATATAGGATAGTGTAGCAGCACACTGCTGGTGTTCCCACAGTGTAACTATCATATAGGATAGTGTAGCAGCACACTGCTGGTGTTCCCACAGTGTAACTATCATATAGGATAGTGTAGCAGCACACTGCTGGTGTTCCCACAGTGTAACTATCATATAGGATAGTGTAGCAGCACACTGCTGGTGTTCCCACAGTGTAACTATCATACAGAACTAGGATAGGTATTGTTAGGTCGTCTCTCCCAGGATGCGACCCACGACAGTCGACTATACTCTGAGAATGACTGCAACTATCGTATCAGCAAATATAATTTAAGGTTGTTAAATAATAAGTTAATTTAGCACAGGTACATATAAGTACAATAATCACGCATAGTGTAAATTAACCAGGATAAGTCAAAGTGACTTATTTCCATTGTGATCCTTATTTACCATCAGTGTGTGCACTATACGCCCGCTTGTCCACCACTGAAGAAATACTTCCTGACATCCATGTGACTCATACGTGTCTTTAACTTGCAGCTGTGCCCCGGAGTACCTGTTTCTCGCCTCTCAAACATTCTATCCCTATAAGAATTGGATTTAAATGGCCCGAGGAAAGTCATAACAAATATTACACTAAAAAAATATGGTGGGTGGTACCTGGTCTGAGATGCTGGACGACTTCGTCATCTCCTCCACCTAAGTCAACTCTAGCTTTCACTTTTTACTTAATGGTTAATGGGGTTTTAATCTTATCACCTACACGAGGGTCATTAATAACTTCACTATTTTCAAGAATACTTTATTTCCTAAAAAAAAACAATTAAAAAAGGGTTACTTTAATCCTTTAAAGAGTGATTAAAGTGATCTTACAGTGTAAATACACCGAGAGGTATATACCTCTCTGTGTATTGTATATTCAGCAGCACGGGGTCACTGGGAGGGCAGATGTGCACTGTCACTCAGGTTTGATCTTCCAGCAAGACGTATGGACACGTTTGCTAGCACGTGTTCGTCTAGCACCATCCCAGTAGTATCTAAGAGTTAGACTAGTGTGGGCAGGGAAGCTTGACACATGCAAGTCTCCTTATGGCTCTTGAGTTTCTGATCCTGGGCAAGGCAGTACGTATAATTACTACACCTGTTGCCTCTGCTCACTTGCAGTAAATAAATACGTGTTAGCACAACAGAACGGTACGTGGTTCGATCCCCGACATGGGCGGAAACATTGGGCATGTTTCCTTATAAAAACTGCCCATATTCACCTAGCAGTAAGTAGGTACCTGGGTGTTAGTCGACTGTTGTGGGTGGCATCCTGGTGGGTGGTCTTTGAAATGACCTGAGGTAGGATAACATGACCTGAGATAGGATAACATGACCTGAGATAGGATAACATGACCTGAGATAGGATAAAACTGTTTTATGTAAAAAAATGCAATGAAAGTGAACCATACAGTAGTGTACAGCCAATCACTTTTACTGTCAACATGTGGGCTCTCTTTTTTTTTTTTTTTTCCCCCCCCCCCCCCCCCCCCCTCTCTCTCTCTCTCTCTCTCTCTTCTATATATATATATATATATATATATATTATATATATATATATATATATATATTATGTCTTCTCGATTAGTAAAACTGTCAATTACAAGAACTCATCTAAATTAAGTCCTTTCTAAAATTTTTCTCTTATGCATTTAAAGATATATTTTTTTCATTTATGTTAATGTAAGAATTTATAATTTTGTACCAAGAGAAACTTTTAAAACCTACCTAACCTTATTACAACAAGCGCAATTTAATTTAGCCTAACCCAACTAAATATATTTTAGATACGTTAATATTAATTTAATAATAAACAAACACAATGAAATATATTTTTTCGTTATGTTCAGAATGATTTTGGCGAAATTATTGCATACACAAATTTTCACTTGTCTTATATGGCAAGGTGAGCTTTGCTATTTAAGCCAAAATCGCAAGTTTTACCTAATCGGCACGATAATATATATATATATATATATATATATATATATATATATATATATATATATATATATATATATATATATATATATATATATATATATATATACATATACATATATATATTTATTTATTTATTAACACATCGGGCGTTTCCCACCAAGGCAGGGTGGCCCGAAAAAGAAAAACTTTCACCATCATTCACTCCATCACTGTCTTGCCAGAGGTGCGTTTACACTACAGTTATAAAACTGCAACATTAACAACCCTCCTTTAGAGTGCCGGCACTGTACTTCCCATCTCCAGGACTTACGTCCGGCCTGTCGGTTTCCCTGAATCACTTCATAAATATTACCCTGCTCACACTCCAACAGCACGTCAAGTCCTAGAAACCATTTGTCTCCATTCGCTCCTATCTAACACGCTCATGCATGCTTGCTGGAAGTCCAAGGCCCCTCGCACACAAAACCTCCTTTATCCCGTCCCTCCAACCTTTCCTAGGCCGACCTCTACTCCGCCTTCCCTCCACTGTAGATTTATATACTCTCTTAGTTATTCTATTTTGTTCCATCCTCTCTTCATGTCCGAACCACTTCAACAATCCCTCCTCAGTCCTCTAGATAATAGTTTTGGTAATCCCGCACCTCCTAATTTCCAAACTACGAATTCTCTGCATTATATTCACACCACACAGTGCCCTTTTTGTAGGGAATTGTCAGTAGTGTATTGTATTATCACGCCTTTCAACAGTATATGTGTGTGTGTGTATGTGTATATGCATTTTCGTTTGTATGTTTGTGTGAATGCGCGTTTATGTGAGAAAATGTAACGTACATTAGTATGTGATATGTGTGTAACCGTGGCTGTGGTGGGTCAGGATGTGTAGTGTGTGAGATAAATCTGAGATTGGCCCTGACTTGTGCACGCCCAGGCCACTCTTAGTTAGTTAGTTAGTTACCAGTTGTCAAAGGCACTTGAAGATAAGTGTGTGTGTGTGTGTGTGTGATGAGATAAATGTGTGTACATGCATATTTTTTGTGTTATCATTTCTCAAAGGCTCTTAGCAGATACATTTTTTTTCGTATGTTTGTGGGCAACTTACCAGTCCCCCAGCGGGGGTAGGAGGGGGTCCTCTGGTTCCGTCAAAACAATAGCTGAAGTTGAGACGAAATATATTCAGGTAGAGAGAGAGAGAGAGAGAAAGAAGAGTATGATGTGTGTTGCACAAGAGTTACACACTAACACTCTGCACTAGCGCCGGCCCAGCACTGCTCCACACACACACACACACTGGATGACGATCACACACCGCTGTCTCTCTTCCTAGACTCCTGCTAACATGTCTTCCGGCTGACCTTTTGCTCTGCTACACCCACCACCCAGGCGGGTCGCAGTACACACTACAACAAAACATACATAGAGTGCAACTAGTAATACCAGTCCACCATCCACACTGCAACAGTACACAGTAAGGTGGAAGTAGAGAGATGGAGCGAGGGAACCGTGAGGGTCATATAAACGCAATGTTGATCCTAAGGAGACGTGTGAAGGTGTGTTTGTGGTGGTGATAACACCAGAGAGAGAGAGAGAGAGAGAGAGAGAGAGAGAGAGAGAGAGAAGAGAGAAGATGTAGAAGAAAGTAGAAAACAAGAGAACTATATATTGTAAGAGTAGGTCTAACCTGGCTCTGGAGGCCAGGAATCATTAAAAACAATCAATAAAAGGAGGGGCCAAGAACTATACCTCGATCCTGGAAACAAGGCAAGTACTAGGTAAATACAGCAGCACAAGGTAAGCACAAAGATACCGTTATTAAAGTAGAGGTATCATCAGTATTTCTGTAGCCGTTGTGACTCTTTATAAAACAACAACGGTGAACTATGTGGGTGACACACCACACTCCCACTTAACTATGTGGGTGACACCACTCATTAACTATGTGGGTGACACCACACTCTACTTAGACACTATGTGGGTGACACACCACCTCCACTTAACTATGTGGGTGACACACCACACTCCCACTTAACTATGTGGGTGACACACCACACTCCCACTTAACTATGTGGGTGACACACTCCCACTTAACTATGTGGGTGACACACCACACTCCCACTTAACTATGTGGGTGACACACCACACTCCCACTTAACTATGTGGGTGACACACCACACTCCCACTTAACTATGTGGGTGACACACCACACTCCCACTTAACTATGTGGGTGACACACCACACTCCCTAACTTGGTGACACCACACTCCCACTTAACTATGTGGGTGACACACCACACTCCCACTTAACTATGTGGGTGACACACCACACTCCCACTTAACTATGTGGTGACACACCACACTCCCACTTAACTATGTGGGTGACACACCACACTCCACTTAACTAGTGGGTGACACACCACCTCCCACTAACTATGTGGTGACACACCACACTCCCACTTAACTATGTGGGTGACACACACACTCCCATTAACTATGTGGGTGACACCACCTCCACTTAACTATGTGGGTGACACCCACACTCCCATTAACTATGTGGGTGACACACCACACTCCCACTTAACTATGTGGGTGACACACCACCACTAACTATGTGGGTGACACACCACACTCCCACTTAACTATGTGGTGACACCACCTCACTGGGTACACACACCTCCCACTTAACTATGTGGGTGACACACCACACTCCACTTAACATGTGGTGACACACCCCACTAACTATGTGGTACACCACACTCCTAACTATGTGGGTGACACACACACTCCACTTAACTATGTGGTGACACACACCACTTAACTATGTGGGTGACACACCACCTCCACTTAACTATGTGGTGACACACCACACTCCACTAACTATGTGGGTGACACACCACCTCCACTTAACTATGTGGGTGACACACCACACTCCCACTTAACTATGTGGGTGACACACCACACTCCCACTTCCTCCTCAACTTTCCCCCTTCAAGCAGCTCTGTATGACCCTGCTGGTTTAGCGCTTATAATAATATAATAATTTCCCCCTTGAAGGGGGGGGGGCAGGCTCTTCATCTCTCCACTGCACATCTTCCTGGGATCAGAACTCATTACTTCCAATTTCTCAAGTGCCGAATGTAAATCAACACAGGAATAGCACTTAAGTCAAAAACCATACCACGGGTGGGGTTAGAACCCGCGATCAGTCTCAAAACTCCAGACCGTCGAGGGTCTGGAGTTTTGAGACTCTCTGACCGCGGGTTCAAACCCCACCCGTTGTATGGTTTGTTTGCAATCGTGTCATTACGATTTCGTGAGTCAAGAACTTAAGTGTAACCACGAAGTTACGCATCATATGAGTTACTATTATCAACCTGTCACGGGGTCCCAGGTCTTCATATGGTTAAAATAAAAAATCGGGAGTTTTGATTTCGTTTTTCCTGCTTTCACTGCTTGTTTATTGTTTATTGGAGGCTTAGTAACGCAGCCATCCTTGGTGACCTGTTGTTTAGTGGAGGCTTAGTAACGCAGCCATCCTTGGTGACCTGTTGTTTAGTGGAGGCTTAGTAACGCAGCCATCCTTGGTGACCTGTTGTTTAGTGGAGGCTTAGTAACGCAGCCATCCTTGGTGACCTGTTGTTTAGTGGAGGCTTAGTAACGCAGCCATCCTTGGTGACCTGTTGTTTAGTGGAGGCTTAGTAACGCAACCATCCTTGGTGACCTGTTGTTTAGTGGAGGCTTAGTAACGCAGCCATCCTTGGTGACCTGTTGTTTAGTGGAGGCTTAGTAACGCAGCCATCCTTGGTGACCTGTTGTTTAGTGGAGGCTTAGTAACGCAGCCATCCTTGGTGACCTGTTGTTTAGTGGAGGCTTAGTAACGCAGCCATCCATGGTGACCTGTTGTTTAGTGGAGGCTTAGTAACGTAGCCATCCTTGGTGACCTGTTGTTTAGTGGAGGCTTAGTAACGCAGCCATCCTTGGTGACCTGTTGTTTAGTGGAGGCTTAGTAACGCAGCCATCCTTGGTGACCTGTTGTTTAGTGGAGGCTTAGTAACGCAGCCATCCTTGGTGACCTGTTGTTTAGTGGAGGCTTAGTAACGCAGCCATCCATGGTGACCTGTTGTTTAGTGGAGGCTTAGTAACGTAGCCATCCTTGGTGACCTGTTGTTTAGTTGGGGGCTTAGTAACGCAGCCATCCTTGGTGACCTGTTGTTTAGTGGAGGCTTAGTAACGCAGCCATCCTTGGTGACCTGTTGTTTAGTGGATGCTTAGTAACGCATCCATCCTTGGTGACCTGTTGTTTGTGGAGGCTTAGTAACGCAGCCATCCTTGGTGACCTGTTGTTTAGTGGAGGCTTAGTAACGCAGCCATCCTTGGTGACCTGTTGTTTAGTGGAGGCTTAGTAACGCAGCCATCCTTGGTGACCTGTTGTTTAGTGGAGGCTTAGTAACGCAGCCATCCTTGGTGACCTGTTGTTTAGTGGAGGCTTAGTAACGCAGCCATCCTTGGTGACCTGTTGTTTAGTGGAGGCTTAGTAACGCAGCCATCCTTGGTGACCTGTTGTTTAGTGGAGGCTTAGTAACGCAGCCATCCTTGGTGACCTGTTGTTTAGTGGAGGCTTAGTAACGCAGCCATCCTTGGTGACCTGTTGTTTAGTGGAGGCTTAGTAACGCAACCATCCTTGGTGACCTGTTGTTTAGTGGAGGCTTAGTAACGCAGCCATCCTTGGTGACCTGTTGTTTAGTGGAGGCTTAGTAACGCAGCCATCCTTGGTGACCTGTTGTTTAGTGGAGGCTTAGTAACGCAGCCATCCTTGGTGACCTGTTGTTTAGTGGAGGCTTAGTAACGCAGCCATCCTTGGTGACCTGTTGTTTAGTGGAGGCTTAGTAACGCAGCCATCCTTGGTGACCTGTTGTTTAGTGGAGGCTTAGTAACGCAGCCATCCTTGGTGACCTGTTGTTTAGTGGAGGCTTAGTAACGCAGCCATCCTTGGTGACCTGTTGTTTAGTGGAGGCTTAGTAACCAGCCATCCTTGGTGACCTGTTGTTTAGTGGAGGCTTAGTAACGCAGCCATCCTTGGTGACCTGTTGTTTAGTGGAGGCTTAGTAACGCAGCCATCCTTGGTGACCTGTTGTTTAGTGGAGGCTTAGTAACGCAGCCATCCTTGGTGACCTGTTGTTTAGTGGAGGCTTAGTAACGCAGCCATCCTTGGTGACCTGTTGTTTAGTGGATGCTTAGTAACCAGCCATCCTTGGTGACCTGTTGTTTAGTGGAGGCTTAGTAACGCAGCCATCCTTGGTGACCTGTTGTTTAGTGGAGGCTTAGTAACGCAGCCATCCTTGGTGACCTGTTGTTTAGTGGAGGCTTAGTAACGCAGCCATCCATGGTGACCTGTTGTTTAGTGGAGGCTTAGTAACGCAGCCATCCTTGGTGACCTGTTGTTTAGTGGAGGCTTAGTAACGCAGCCATCCTTGGTGACCTGTTGTTTAGTGGAGGCTTAGTAACGCAGCCATCCTTGGTGACCTGTTGTTTAGTGGAGGCTTAGTAACGCAGCCATCCTTGGTGACCTGTTGTTTAGTGGAGGCTTAGTAACGCAGCCATCCATGGTGACCTGTTGTTTAGTGGAGGCTTAGTAACGCAGCCATCCTTGGTGACCTGTTGTTTAGTGGAGGCTTAGTAACGCAGCCATCCTTGGTGACCTGTTGTTTAGTGGAGGCTTAGTAACGCAGCCATCCTTGGTGACCTGTTGTTTAGTGGAGGCTTAGTAACGCAGCCATCCTTGGTGACCTGTTGTTTAGTGGAGGCTTAGTAACGCAGCCATCCTTGGTGACCTGTTGTTTAGTGGAGGCTTAGTAACGCAGCCATCCTTGGTGACCTGTTGTTTAGTGGAGGCTTAGTAACGCAGCCATCCTTGGTGACCTGTTGTTTAGTGGAGGCTTAGTAACGCAGCCATCCATGGTGACCTGTTGTTTAGTGGAGGCTTAGTAACGCAGCCATCCTTGGTGACCTGTTGTTTAGTGGAGGCTTAGTAACGCAGCCATCCATGGTGACCTGTTGTTTAGTGGAGGCTTAGTAACGCAGCCATCCTTGGTGACCTGTTGTTTAGTGGAGGCTTAGTAACGCAGCCATCCTTGGTGACCTGTTGTTTAGTGGAGGCTTAGTAACGCAGCCATCCATGGTGACCTGTTGTTTAGTGGAGGCTTAGTAACGCAGCCATCCTTGGTGACCTGTTGTTTAGTGGAGGCTTAGTAACGCAGCCATCCATGGTGACCTGTTGTTTAGTGGAGGCTTAGTAACGCAGCCATCCTTGGTGACCTGTTGTTTAGTGGAGGCTTAGTAACGCAGCCATCCATGGTGACCTGTTGTTTAGTGGAGGCTTAGTAACGTAGCCATCCTTGGTGACCTGTTGTTTAGTGGAGGCTTAGTAACGCAGCCATCCTTGGTGACCTGTTGTTTAGTGGAGGCTTAGTAACGTAGCCATTCTAAGTGTAGTCGTTACTGTCACCACAATGTAGTCTTTCAACTGTTTTCATCTCTGCCACTTGCTTAGATTCCATTACCTTCTGCCCAAGCCAGTGACCTAAGCAAGATTAATTAGAACCTTGCTTAATCTTCCTCTACACACATAACCCACACACATAGCACACTTGAAACTAATAACGACCGAAACGTCATTAAGTTAAGTGTCTTATATACAGGTTAATTGTGTATTATTCCACTCACGTTATTGTGCCTTGTTATTCTTCTACTTTCCCTGGATTACGTCAAGCTTATTGAACTCTGTATAACCTGTATCTGTTTTATTTCTTCAACAACCTGTACAGGGCAATAAATGTAATGGGCATGGAAGACCCATCAGCACCGTCTTGGAGCATTGAGAAACTCCAAAATATCTGCAGCAATATCACACATGATATGTAGGCGGAGTTTTACATATTCAGAGAAAGCCCATTTAATTTGTACCAACAATCCAGTTCACACTTGAAGAGACCATTGATGTCTTCATCCACACGTAGATAGACAACAGCTTACAGTTCCAAGTCTACAAGAAAACAAACAAAAATGATCTTACACACTTCTGCTTCACTCAAGATACTAAGATTAAACGAGAGGAAATCTCATTTGCAGCCCCGAGTTTCTTGAGAGGTGCTGCTACATACATCAGACCTCCCACCTACAATTCCTTCCTGTTTCACCAAAGACTGCAAAAACACGAGCCCTTTACATCATCAATTCTCCTTGCAACAACACCACTTTGAACAAAGCTATAACCCTTCTTAACAGCCAAGTTGTCTTTAACGTCTCCAAACCACTCTCACAACACCAGAGTCGCCATAGCAATCAGCACATGTATCAAACACCGCCAGGACGAAGGTGGAGAACTATGAACCAGTCAGCGAAGAGAAGCTGTGACAAGATATACGTCTGGGACACGGCGAGAAACTTAGGAACACATCTAAACTAACACGTCCACACATGCAGATGTGAATCTTCAACAATGCATGTGTACAACATTGGAACATCACCAGGCACCTGATGGAATGGAACACCTGCTTAGTGATTAAGAAACTGGATACTCCACGGACGATAGTGTCTTGAAACGTTAGTAATGTCCATTGCAAATACAGTTACAAATAAAGGCAAATTGTTCATTTTATAACTATTAGCACTAATACTAGTAAAATATAAACAAAGCAGTAGGCCTACTTCTGCGTTTATGTTCTTATTTCCTACGCTACACCATGGTCCCTTAATATCGTTTATGTCAGTGTATTGTTTAGTCTGATAAAGCTCCTGGAGAGCGAAACGTAGCCGTAACGTCACATTAGTTGGTGGTGTGTGCTTGTACCTAACATCCAAGTTGGTGGTGTGTGCTTGTACCTAACATCCAAGTTGGTGGTGTGTGCTTGTACCTAACATCCAAGTTGGTGGTGTGTGCTTGTACCTAACATCCAAGTTGGTGGTGTGGCTTGTACCTAACATCCAAGTTGGTGGTGTGTGCTTGTACCTAACATCCAAGTTGGTGGTGTGAGCTTGTACCTAACATCCAAGTTGGTGGTGTGTGCTTGTACCTAACATCCAAGTTGGTGGTGTGAGCTTGTACCTAACATCCAAGTTGGTGGTGTGTGCTTGTACCTAACATCCAAGTTGGTGGTGTGAGCTGTACCTAACATCCAAGTTGGTGGTGTGTGCTGTACCTAACATCCAAGTTGGTGGTGTGTGCTTGTACCTAACATCCAAGTTGGTGGTGTGTGCTTGTACATCAATTTGTCTGATCCAAAGTTGGTGGTGTGTGCTTGTACCTAACATCCAAGTTGGTGGTGGTGCTTGTACCTAACATCCAAGTTGGTGGTGTGTGCTTGTACCTAACATACAAGTTGGTGGTGGTGCTTGTACCTAACATCCAAGTTGGTGGTGTGTGCTTGTACCTAACATCCAAGTTGGTGGTGTGTGCTTGTACCTAACATCCAAGTTGGTGGTGTGTGCTTGTACCTAACATCCAAGTTGGTGGTGTGTGCTTGTACCTAACATCCAAGTTGGTGGTGTGTGCTTGTACCTAACATCCAAGTTGGTGGTGTGTGCTGGTACCTAACATATAAGTTGGTGGTGTGTGCTTGTACCTAACATCCAAGTTGGTGGTGTGTGCTTGTACCTAACATCCAAGTTGGTGGTGTGTGCTTGTACCTAACATCCAAGTTGGTGGTGTGTGCTGGTACCTAACATCCAAGTTGGTGGTGTGTGCTGGTACCTAACATCCAAGTTGGTGGTGTTTGCTGGTACCTAACATCAAGTTGGTGGTGTGCTGGTACCTAACATCCAAGTTGGTGGTGTGTGCTTGTACCTAACATCCAAGTTGGTGGTGTGTGCTGGTACCTAACATCCAAGTTGGTGGTGTGTGCTGGTACCTAACATCCAGCAGTGATGCGTGAACCATCTGACGAGGATATCTTGCAGTTCCCATTTGTGTTTATGAGATTACTGTGTGTGTAGTACACTGTACTTAGTGTACTCTGCTACCGTACACTTGTGTTTATGAGATTACTGTGTGTGTATTACACTGTACTTAGTGTACTCTGCTACCGTACACTTGTGTTTATGAGATTACTGTGTGTGTAGTACACTGTACTTCCTGTACTCTCTACTACTGTACACTTCTCTATACGTAAACTTACTTCATTTGATTGAGTTTTCATTAGAGGTGGAATGGAAATGCACCCCTCCGTCCACCCCAGCCCGTCCCTCCCTCCGTCCACCCCAGCCCGTCCCTCCCTCCGTCCACCCCAGCCCGTCCCTCCCTCCGTCCACCCCAGCCCGTCCCTCCCTCCGTCCACCCCAGCCCGTCCCTCCCTCCGTCCACCCCAGCCGTCCTCCCTCCGTCACAGCCTCCCTCCTCCGTCCCCCGCCCTTCCCTCCTCCGTCCACCCCAGCCCGTCCCTCCCTCCGTCCACCCCAGCCCGTTCCCTCCCTCCGTCCACCCCAGCCCGTCCTCCCTCCGTCCACCCCAGCCCGTCCCTCCCTCCGTCCACCCCAGCCTTCCCTCCTCCGTCACCCCAGCCCGTCCCTCCCTCCGTCCACCCCAGCCCGTCCCTCCCTCCGTCCACCCCAGCCCTCCCTCCCTCCGTCCACCCCAGCCCGTCCCTCCCTCCGTCCACCCCAGCCGTCCCTCCCTCCCCGTTCCCCCCCCCCGTCCACTCCTCCGTCCACCCCAGCCCGTCCCTCCCTCCGTCCACCCCAGCCCGTCCCTCCCTCCGTCCACCCCAGCCCGTCCCTCCCTCCGTCCACCCCAGCCCGTCCCTCCCCCCGTCCACTGCCCGTCCCTCCCTCCGTCCACCCCAGCCCGTCCCTCCTCCGTCCACCCCAGCCGTCCCTCCCTCCGTCCACCCCAGCCCGTCCCTCCCTCCGTCCACCCCAGCCCTTCCCTCCCTCCGTCCACCCAGCCCGTCCCTCCCTCCGTCCACCCCAGCCGTCCCTCCCTCCGTCCACCCCAGCCCGTCCCTCCTCCGTCCACCCCAGCCCGTCCCTCCCTCCGTCCACCCCAGCCCGTCCCTCCCTCCGTCCACCCCAGCCCGTCCCTCCTCCAGTCACCAGCCGTCCCCCTCCGTCACCCCACCGTCCCTCCTCCGTCCACCCCAGCCGTCCCTCCCTCCGTCCACCCCAGCCGTCCCTCCTCCGTCCACCCCAGCCGTCCCTCCCTCCGTCACCCCAGCCCGTCCTCCCTCCGTCCACCCCAGCCGTCCCTCCCTCCGTCCACCCCAGCCCGTCCCTCCTCCGTCCACCCCAGCCCGTCCCTCCCTCCGTCCACCCCAGCCCGTCCCTCCCTCCGTCCACCCCAGCCCGTCCCTCCTCCGTCCACCCCAGCCCTTCCCTCCCTCCTGTCCTCCCCAGCCGTCCCTCCCTCCGTCCACCAGCCCGTCCCTCCCTCCGTCCACCCCAGCCCTCCCTCCCTCCGTCCACCCCAGCCGTCCCTCCTCCCTCCCTCCCAGCCCTCCTCCCTCCCTCCCTCCCTCCCTCCCTCACCAGACATTAGCATTGTCCATCTTATTAGCATTTTTATGTTTATCAGATACATACACACCACC
>WNWK01051130.1:0-12592 GCA_009830355.1 Cherax destructor
GGAAGAAAGGAAGGCAGAAAGAAAGAGATGAGAGGAAGGAAGGAAGAGATGAGAGGAAGGAAATAAGTAAGAAAGGAATGAAGGAAGAAAAGAAGCTAGGAAGGAGGTTTGGGGAAGAAGACATGGGTCCCCTTTGTGTTGACAGGTTGAAAGAAGTGAGGTGGTGAGTAATGGTATAATATGTCATTTTGACAGCTGGCTTACCCTGACTCAGCAAATTTAGATGTCCACACACACAGCTTCAAGTGCTAAGGGAAGTTGATGGAAAGTGTCCAGTCATTATATATGTGCATATATATTATAGAACAATTGTAATAAAAAATTTTTGCATTGTTGGTTTGTGTAAACAAGTTCTGTAAACAATATAATGATAATAATGTTGTGCAGTTATTGTGTTGCATACAATGAGTGTACAGTGGTCCCCGAGTAACGAACACCCCGTAAATCGTACAATTATGTAAGTACTGTATAATATTGTAAGTGCTTGTGGAAGTGTATTTTGGGGGCCTGAAATAGACTAACCTACGTGACATTATTCCATAAGGGAGAAAATGCGTTCGGTAATGGCACTTGAGCAGGCTTCTGGGATGAAGTTTTTCTACTCGGGGACCACTGTATATATGTACACAGCACCTTACTTTGGTCTCACAGGCCACATAAGTTACTTGGAAAAAAAAAATATTGGAAAATACAAGAAACCTTCGAATGGGAGTAAATATAAGTGTACCGGTGAGCAGCATGCGCCGCTGTTGCCATACGCGCTCATTTTCTGCCAACTTTACGCCCATATCTCAGTAAGTAGTGATTGCAAAAAAAAAATTAGGATAAAAACAATCAGAAAATAATCTTAACATTTTGAAAAGAAAAATCTTTTTTTTTTTTTTTTTAATATTTTGCGACAACAGGAGAGCACTCAGATTGAGGGTTGTGACAGTCAAAGGGTTAAGTTTCAGCCACTCGCGCTTCCCTACTACCCTACCTCTGACCCGGCAGCCAGCCCGCCTGCCACTCACTCACTAAGTGTTTTGTTTGTTCATTATTTGTTATTAACCCTTTCAGGGTTTTGGCCATACTAGACGGCTTACGCGCCAGGGTTTTCGTCGTACTAGTATGCCTAAATTCTAGCGCCCTCAAATCAAGCAGAAACAGGCTGTTAGGCCTAGATGTGAGAGAATGGGTCTGTGCGGTGAGTGTGCGCAGTAAAAAAAAATCCTGCACCACAGTGCATAATAGGAAAAAACCTCTGACCGTGTTTTTGGTTTAAAACAGCGACTTTGCAGTCTATTTTCATATGGTATTTATGCTTGTATTCTCGTTTCCTTGGTCTCATTTGATAGAATGGATGATATATTACAGAAATAAAGATAATTTTGACTGGTTTCACGATGACAAGTATCTTGAAACTGAGCACAAAGTAGCGAAAATGTTCGATTTTGCCGATGTTCAAGAGTAACCAATCACACCATGCGTCCAATACACATCAACTGGCGAGTCTAATATTCTTGCACAAGTCCGCTGATATTATTTATACCATTTTTACATTGATGCAGTTGTATACATAAAAGTAAATCTTCTATTTTTTGTGAGAATAAAAATTCAAAATGGAAAGCAAAAGTAATGTAAGAGGGGCCTGGAGACGTGACTAATGAACATAGAAGATGTTATTTTAGTGCCAGGAATGTCTGCCTTGTTTATTCTGGACCCTATTTTGAAATTGACATTGTTTGAAATTTGTGTGAAATTGGCAAAATTGCCATTTTCTGGCCACTATTTTGGGTAGTTGAAATTGGTAAATAGGCAGTTTCTTCTACTCAATTGATAGGGTCCAATGTACAATGAAATAACTGCAAAGGAGGACTTACGAGTACATGATGATCACTTTAGTGGGGTTTATATTTACATATTTTTTTAGTTACAGGGTAGAGCCAAGCTCATGATCCATCTTCAATATTTAATTGTATGAAAAAGTGTTCAGGAACAATGAAAAAGATGTACTAATTGAACACAAGGCTGTAGAATCATGAAGCGATTGAAAACAAGGCAGTAGAATACTAACAGAAAATGTTGAGTACAGTAGGTCCTGACCTACTGTACTCAACAGTAAATCCCTGACCTACTGTACTCAACAGTAGGTCCCTGACCTATTGTACTCAACAGTAGGTCCCTGACCTACTATTTACTGCCTTGAAAACAAGGCAGTAGAATACTAACAGAAAATGTTGAGTACAGTAGGTCAGGGACCTACTGTACTCAACAGTAGGTCCCTGACCTACTATCATTCACATTAACAACTTGGCACATTTTGGAACCAACTGATTATACAAATGATCTGAAGTTTTTACCAAATTCATATTGTGTGATTAAACACTTAGATATCTTTAGTCTGAAACATTTCACAGCCAGTGGCTTCTTCAGTCCAGTGCAGAGAAATGGAGAGTTTTTAGGTAATCAGTCCCTCAGCCTTGAGGCGGTGTGTTCACTCCATCAGTCTTGGTAAAAGTGGAGAATATTGACACAGATGGAGGCTTATATACTGCAGACAGGTGAGGTGGAGCAGTGGTAGGTGAAGTCACCAGTGAAAAAACTGCACTAGTGGAAGTAGGTTGGGTAGGAAGTAGGTAGGTTAGGCAAGCAGTGAAGAATTCCTTGCATCAAGAGCCCAAGATGTTACTGTGTTTGACAGTGTGTGAATATTTTGTGTATGATAATTTCATGCATGTATACAAAGTTCTCACTTGTGTTTGACAGTGGTCTAGAGCTCTAGAGTTAATGTTCATGATTTTCTAATGGCTGAATAATAATAAAAATTGTTTGATTTTATCAAATGCATGGGTATTTTATGTATGTTCTTTTTATGCCTGTGGAGATTTCAGTGTTTGGAGTGAGACTGGCTAAGAACAGTAGATTAAATAATTACAGTGGTACCCAGAGTTTCGGCCATAATTCGTTCCAGAAGGCTGTTCGAGTGCCGTTACCGAACGAATTTGTTCCCATAAGGAATAATGTAAATTATATTAGTCCGTTTCAGACCCCCAAAAATACACTTACAATAATACACTTACATAATTGTTCGAGTTGGGAGCTGTTCGAAAGTCGGGGTACCACTATACCTTATATTGGCATGCAAGGTGGAGGACAGAAGGTACTACATTCACACCATACCCTCTCTTCCTCCCTCACACAATTATCCTTACCACTAACTTCTCACCTAGGCACGTTGTACCCTCACCATAACAACGAGGGAGTAGTGAGCATATTTCAAGTCTTGAGTTTGATTTAAAAAATATAGAGGCAGTCCAACTGCTCTGCCCCTATACAAATGTCTGCCAATTTCTCCTGGACCACACACTTAACCACAGTAATGTAAAAAGTATTGTGTTAACTGTAAGTTGAAAAAAGATGGGAGTGTATATTAGAATGAGAAAGAGAGGGAGAAAGTTGAGCCGCTACCTGTCCCTACACATCTGTACTATATTATAGCTCTCTTCTGTTTCACATGTATACAGTGAACCCCTGGTTTACGTAATTAATTCGTTCCAGAATGCTGTTCAAGTGCCGTTACCAAACAAATTTGTGCCCATAAGGAATAATGTAAATTAGATTAGTCTTTTTACACCCCCAAAAATACACTTACAAAAGCACTTACAAAAATACACTTGCATAATTGTTCGAGTTTGGATCAGTACGAAAACCGGGGGTCCACTGTATAATAATAACACGGGTGTCCAAGGAAAAAAATACTTTTCAAGTTTCAAACACCAATAGACCCCTGGCTGTCTTCAAGCATGCACTGGACAGGCACCTTAAGTCGGTACCTGACCAGCCAGGCTGTGGTTCGTACGTTGGACTGCGTGCGGCCAGCAGCAACAGCCTGGTTGATCAGGCCCTGATCCACCATGAGTCCTGATCACAGACCGGGCCGCAGGGGCATTGACCCCCGGAAATCTCTCCAGGTAAACTCCAGGATAGAAGAAATGGAGTTCTAGCGAAATAGCTATAATTTTAGTAGACTGAAACATTTGCCGAAAATAGGGTTCAAAGTGGGCGAAATCGCTGATGCGTAAATGTCATCGATACCGCTAACTTTGCGAAAGCATAATTCCGTTAGTTTTCGATCAAATTTCATAATTTTGGTGGCGGTATGATTGGAAAAAAATTCTCTATCATTTCATAAGAAAAAATCATTTATTTTTTTCCGAAAAATTTGCGACCCTGAGAAAGAGTTTGGAAGAGGGCCTTGAGACCTTTCAGGTTTCGCCGTACTAGTATGGCTTACGTGCCAGGGTTTTGGTCATACTAGTACGCCTAATTCTAGCGCCTCAAATCAAGCAGAAACAGGCTGGTAGGCTTAGATGTGAGAGAATGGGTTAGTGCTGTCAGTGTGCGTAGTATAAAAAAAATCCTGCACCACACAGTGCATAATGAAGAAAAAAAACTGACCGTGTTTTTGGTTTAAAACATCGACTTTGCAGTCTATTTTCGTATGGTATTTATGCTTGTATTCTCGTTTTCTTAGTCTCGTTTGATAGAATGGATGATATGTTACAGAAATTAGAGATAATTTTGACTGGTTTCACGATGACAAGTACAGTGGTACCCCGACTTACGATGGTCCCCAAACACACCCTTTTATGTAAGCATATTTTTTAAATGCTTGTGTAAGTGTAATTTTGGGGGTCTAAAAGGACTAGTCTATTTTACATCATTTCTTATGGAGATAAATTCGTTTGGTAAGGGCACAAGTGCCCTGATATTATTTATACCATTTTTACAATGATGCAGTTGTATACATAACAGTAAATCTTTTATTTTTTGTGAGAATAAAAATTCAAAATGGAAAGTAATGTAAAAGGGGCCTGGAGACGTGACTATTGAACAGATAAAAGGTTATTTGAGTGCCAGGAATGTCTGTCTCATTTATTCTGGACCCTGTTTTGAAATTGGCATCTTTTGAAATTTGTGTGAAATTGGCCAAATTGCGAATTTCTGACCACCTTATTGGTTAGTTGAAATCAGTAAATTGGCTGTTTCTTATACTCAATTGATAGAACAAATGGAATTCTATCGAAATAGCTATAATTTTAGTAGACTGAAACATTGGATTTTGGCGAAAATAGGGATCAAAGTGGGCAAAATCGCTGATGTGTAAATGTCATCGATACCGCTAACTTCGCGAAAGCATAATTCCGTTAGTTTTTGATCAAATTTCATTATTTTGGTGTCGTTGTGATCGGAAAAAGATTCTCTATCATTTCATAAGATTTTTTTTTTTTTCCGAAAATTTGGGACCCTGAGAACAAGTTTCGGAGAGGGCCTGTGGACCCTGAAAGGGTTAAACTACAGTATAACATGTATGTAGTACTATATAGTACAATACAGTGGACCCCCAGTGTTCGTCCTGCTCCAAACTCGCCCTTTTATGTAAGTGTATTTTTTTAAATGCTTTTGTAAGTGTATTTTTGGGGGTCTAAAAGGACTAGTCTACTTTGCATTATTCCTTATGGGAATAAATTCGTTCGGTAATGGCACTTGAACAGCATTCTGGAACGAAAAAATCACGAAAACCGGGGGTCCACTGTATTTTACGATGTTTTCATGTGTTTTATGATTGTTCATAGTTCAATAGGTTAACCCTTTGGGGTCACCAGGTCCTCTCCCAAACTCATTCTCAGGGTCGCAAATTTTTCGGAAAAAAAAAAAACATTCTTATGAAATGATAGAGAATCTTTTTCCGATCATAATGACACCAAAATTATGAAATTTGATCGAAAACTAACGGAATTATGCTTTCGCGAATTTAGCGGTATCGAGGACATTTACGCATCGGCGATTTCGCCCAATTTGACCGCTATTTTCGGCAAATTCCAATGTTTCAGTCTACTAAAATTATAGCTATTTCGCTAGAATTCCATTTTTTCTATCAATTGAGTACAAGAAACCGCCAATTTTTTTATACTGCGCACTCTGACCGCACAGACCTATTCTCTCACATCTAGGCCTACCAGCCTGTTTCCGCATGATTTGAGGGCGCTAGAATTTAGGCGTACTAGTACGATGAAAACCCTGACACGTAAGCCATACTAGTACGGCCGAAACCCTGAAAGGGTTAAAGAAGCAGTATTTCCCTACAATATATTGTAGGGAAATAATAATAAATAATAATAATAATAATAAATAATAATAATAAATAATAATAATAATAAATAATAATAATAATAAATAATAATAATAAATAATAATAATAATAAACAATAATAATAAATAATAATAATAAATAATAATAATAAATAATAATAATAAATAATAATTATAATAAATAATAATAATAATAAAAATAATAATAATATTAATAAATAATAATAATAATAATACTAATAATAATCGCTGTGGAGTGCTCTAAATGTCATCTACCAAATACTGATTAAATTAACAGTGCTCCAGATCAATTAATTACTATAAATTATTATTCTAATAATAATAAATGCTATTTTTGCATTTTTTCTTATGACAAGAATGATCTAGCCATGTTTACCCTGATGTAAACAACTCTTATAAGAACATAAGAAAGAAGGAACACTGCAGCAGGCCTACTGGCCCATGCGAGGCAGGTCCAAGTCTCCCACCGGCTTAAGCCAATGCCCTGACCCAGCCAGGTCAAGTTACATTCACTTAAGGAAGGAGCACGGCATCTGACCTAGTAGCACAAGCTAGTCAGGACCAACTCACACCCACCCGCACCCACTAATATATTTATCTAGCCTATTTTTAAAACTACACAACGTTTTAGCCTCTATGACTGTACTCGGGAGTTTGTTCCACTCATATACAACTCTTTTACCAAACCAATGCTTTTCTATATCCTTCCTGAATCTGAATTTATCCAACTTAAAGCCATTGCTACGAGTCCTGTCAGTACTGGATATTTTTAGCACGCTATTTACATCCCCTTTATTTATTCCTGTTTTCCATTTATACACATCAATCATATCCCCCTAATTCTACGCCTTTCTAGAGAGTGCAGATTCAGGGCCCTCAGTCTATCCTCATAGGGAAGATTTCTGATACATGGGATCAACTTAGTCATCCTCCTTGTACGTTTTCAGAGCATTTATATCCATTCTGTAATACGGTGACCAAAACTGTGCAGCATAATCTAGATGAGGCCTAACCAAGGATATATAGAGTTGAAGAACAACCTGAGGACTTCTATTATTTATGCTTCTTGATATGAAGGCAAGGATTCTGTTCGCTTTATTGCGACCACTTATGCACTGCTGTCTTGGTTTTAGATTACTGCTAACCAGAACTCCTAAATCCTTTTTGCAATCAGTAGTATATTAAGATCTACATTATTTAGTTTATATGTGGCATGGTTATTGTCCTGTCCAATATTTAGAGCTTTGCATTTATCTATATTAAACTGCATCTGCCACTTCTCCGACCACTGCATCAGTCTATTCAAATCTTCCTGGAGGGCTCTAATGTCCTCATTTGAATGAATTGGACGCCTATTTTGGTGTCATCGGCAAATTTGCTTATGTCGTTGTTTATTCCCTCATCTATGTCGTTTATGTAGATTGTGAACAACAAGGGGCCCAATACTGACCCCTGTGGAACACCGCTTGTGACGCTTCCCCACTCTGATTTCTCCCCATTTATGCAAACACTCTGCTGCCTATTTATCAACCATGCCTCTATCCAGGAAAAAATTTCTCCTCCTATTCCGTGTGCCTTAATTTTCCTCAATAGTCTCTGATGTGGACTCATCAAAAGCCTTACTGAAGTCCATATACACAATATCATATTCATTACCATTATCTACCTCCTCAAATACCTTAGTGAAAAAAAGTTATTAAATTTGTAAGGCAGGAACGCCCTTTTGTAAAATTGTGCTGAGATTCGTTGATTAATTTATGCTTTTCAAGATGGCTGTGAATTGCCTCGTCAATTATTGATTCCATAAATTTTCCCACTTTGGAGGTTAGGCTTATTGGTCTATAGTTCGAAGCTAAGGACCTGTCACCTGCTTTGAAAATAGGTATTACATTTGCCATTTTCCACTTATCTGGCACCATGCCAGTTTGCAGTGATATGTTGAAAAGATTAGCCATAGGTTTGCTAAGCTCCTCTTTACATTCCTTTAGAACCCTTGCATACAGTTCATCAGGGCCTGGGGATTTGTTAGGTTTTAATTTATCTATTTGTCTAAGGACCATGTCACTTGTGACCCTAATCATGCATAGTTTACTATCGTCCTGTTCTACATAATTTATTATTTCTGGAATATAGCTAGTATCTTCCTGTGTAAAAACTGAGAGGAAGTAAGTGTTAAACATTCTGCACATTTCCTTATCACTGATGGTGAGCTGACCTGAGTAACTTTGAGTGGGCCTATCTTGTCCCTAATCTTACTTCTGTATACCTGAAAAATCTTTTGGGTTAGTCTTCGATTCTCTTGCAACTTTAATCTCATAGTCTCTTTTTGGTTTTCTTATTCCCTTTTTAGTTCTCTTTAACTGAATATATTGATTACTTAATTGCCCCTCTCCTCTTTTGATTCGCCTATATATGCCTCTCTTTTGACCAGTGAGATGTTTTAATCTATTGTTCATCCATTTAGGATCATTTTTGTTTGATCTGATTTCCCTATTAGGAACATAAGTTGTCTGAGCAGCTAGAACTATTCTCTGAAAACAGCATATTGGCAATCACCACCTACCTGACCCACTGTCAGGTCATTCCAGTTCAGCCTACCCAGGTAATTTTTCAGTCCTATGAAATCAGCCAGGCAGAAGTCAGGGACAGAGACTTTATTGCCATTATTAGGGTAATTCCATGATATATTAAAACTGAGTGATTTGTGATCACTTTCCTAAGCTCATCATTAACCTCAAGTCTAGCAGGTTATTTCCTCTAGTTGGTTCTGTCACCAACTGTTTCAAAAACAATCTTGAATCGTATCAAGAAAGTCACTTGACTCTAAATTTCCTGTCAAATTTCTCCAGTCAATTTGTCTAAAGTTGAAATCTCCCATTAGCACAACATTTTCATATGTAGATGCCTTACAAATTTCATCCCATAGAAGTTTACTGCACTCACTATCAAGATTTGGGGCCTGTAAACCACCCAAGATAAGTTTTACACGGCCCTCAAGAAGTTGTAACCAAACAGATTCGTGGCTGACGTTCTAATTTTATATCTTGTGTAACACAACAATTTAAATTGTCTCTGACATACATCGCTACTCCACCACCCTTCCTGTTGACCCTATCAGTGTGGAATAATTTATAGCCTTGTATGTGACATTCAGAAGGCAACTCTCTATCTTTCAGATTGAGCCAGGTCTCTGTTATAGCAATAATATCTGTTTCCTGCACTTGCAATTAATCTTAGCTCATCTATCTTATTTCTTACACTCCTCCTCTTTAACCCTTTCGGGGTTTTGGATAGTACTAGTACGTCTTACGCACTGGGGTTATTGACGACTAGTACGCCTAAATTCTAGCGCCCTCAAATCAAGCAGAAACAGGCTGTTAGGCCTAGATGTGATAGAATGGGTCTGTGCGGTCAGTGTGCGCAGTATAAAAAAATTCCTGCACCACACAGTGCATAATGAGGAAAAAAAAACTGTGACCGTGTTTTTGGTTTAACCCTTTCAGGGTTATTGACGTGCTAGAGGCTTTCGCCTGGGGTTATTGACGTACTAGACGCCTAAATTCTAGCGCCCTCAAATCAAGCAGAAACAAGCTGTTAGGCCTAGATGTGTAGAAGAATGGGTCTGTGTGGTCAGTGTACGCAGTATAAAAATTCCTGCACCACACAGTGCATAATGAGGAAAAAAACTGACCGTGTTTTTGGCTTAAAACAGCGACATTGCAGTCTATTTTCGTATGGTATTTATTGATGTATTCTTGTTTTCTTGGTCTCATTTGATAGATTGGAAAATATATTACAGAAATGGAGATGATTTTTATTAGTTTGACAACGACAAGTACTTTGAAATTGAGCTCAAATTAGCGAAAATGTTCGATTTTTGACGATGTTCAAGAGTAAACAAATCACACCATGCATTCAATACACATCAACTGGCACATCGAATATTCATGCACAAGTGCTCTAATGTTATTTATACTATTTTTACAATGATGCAGTTGTATACATAACAGTAAATCTTCTATATTTTTGTGAGAATAAAATTCAAAATGAAAAGCAAAAGTAATGTAAGAGGGGCCTGGAAACGTGACTAATGAACAGAGAAGACGTTATTTTAGTGCCAGGAATGTCTGCCTTGTTTATTCTGGACCTTATTTTGAAATTGGCATCGTTTGAAATTTGTGTGAAATTGGCCAAATTGCCGTTTTCGACCACTATTTTGGGTAGTTGTAATTGATAAATAGGCGGTTTCGTTACTCAATCGATAGAAGAAATGGAGTTCTAGGAAATAGCTATAATTTTTAGTTGACTGAAACATTGGAATTTGCCGAAAATAGGGATCAAGTGGGAAATCGCCGATGCGTAAGTGTCATGGCTACCGCTAACTTCGCGAAAGCATAATTCTGTTAGTTTTCCATCAAATTTCATAATTTTTGTGGCGTTATGATCGGAAAACGATTCTCTATCATTTCATAAGAAAAAATAATTTTTTTTATTTTTTTAAATTCTTGGACCCAGAGAACGAGTTTCGGAGACCCCCCTTGGACCCTGAAAGGGTTAAAACAGCGACTTTGCAGTCTATTTTCGTATGGTATTTATTGTTGTATTCTCGTTTTCTTGTTCTCATTTGATAGAATGGAAGATATATTACAGAAATAGAGATGATATTGATTGGTTTGACAATAACAAGTACCTTGAAATTGAGCTCAAAGTAGTGAAAATGTTCGATTTTTGACGATGTTCAAGAGTAAACAAATCACACAATGCGTCCAATACACATCAACTGGCAAGTCTAATATTCATGCACAAGTGCTCTGATATTATTTATACCATTTTTACAGTGATGCAGTTGTATACATAACAATAAATCTTCTATTTTTTGTGAGAATAAAAATTCAAAATGGAAAGCAAAAGTAATGTAAGAGGGGCCTGGAGACGTGACTAATGAACAGAGAAGATGTTATTTTAGTGCCAGGAATGTCTGTCTTGTTTATTATGGATCCTATTTTGAAATTGGCCATCGTTTGAAATTTGTGTGAAATTGGCCAAATTGCCATTTTCTGACCACTATTTTGGGTAGTTGAAATTGGTAAATAGGCGGTTTCCTGTACTCAATCGATAGAAGAAATGGAGTTCTAGCGAAATAGCTATAATTTTAGTAGACCAAGCATTGGAATGTGCCGAAAATAGGGCTCAAGTGGGCAAATCGCGGATGCGTAAGTGTCATGGCTACCGCTAACTTCGCGAAAGCATAATTCCGTTAGTTTTCGATCAAATTTCATAATTTTTGTGGCTTATGATCGGAAAAAGATACTCTATCATTCCATAAGAAAAATAATTTTTTTTTTAAAATTCGTGGACCCTGAGAACAAGTTTCAGAGACCCCCTTGACCCCCAAAGGGTTAGGGGGCCTTGGGCGAGGTAAAGAGGCTATCGGTCTGAGGAATTGGACCTTTTGGTCTTCTTCCTCAGACCGAACCTAATTACCCCAATCCCCCTCCCTTTTCCCATCTTCCCCATCTTCCCTTTTCCCTTTCCTCCCCCCCCTCCTCCTCATCCCTCTCTTTATTTCCCTTTCCCCTTTTTACCCTGGGAGCTTTCTCCACAGGCATTCTAGTTCCTAGGTAGGAGGAAGGGTACCGTGGTCCATTCCTATTCCGTGAGGTTCTTGGCGGTGGTGTAGTTTGCCGTGGAATCTGGATCGCATGGGGATGTCCCAATCCCTCCGTCTCCCGGGGGTGGCCTTGGGTATCTTTCGGTGATCTCTGGAGGCCACCTTCGGATTCCGGGGTGGTGGCCGAAGGCGGTATGCTTTGTGCGGATATCCGGCCTCCTCTTTTTGTCCACCGAGGTGGCTGGTGGATGTGGAGGTTGCTATCCCGGATTGCTGGTTTACTGGCATGAAGGGTAGGGTATGGCACGGGTTCCATGCAGCATCTGCACTACTTGCGGTGAGGTCCTCTTGGGCGCGGAGGGGGATTTATGCCCCTTTCATTCCTCCTAGGAGCTATTCCTACACATTCCCCCCTTTTTTTATTCTTTTTTTTTATTTTTATTTTATTTTCTTCTTTCTTTTTTTTCTTAAAAACAAAAAGAAAGAAGTAACCTAACCATGGATGCCCTAATCCGTGACTCACCCCTGCCCCTTGATCCGACCTGCTGACCCTACCTTGATAACGGGTAACCCCCGGACAACCCAAAATTTTTTACCCGAAGCAGGTGCCGTTTGTCACCTGCTTCAGGTCCCAGGGACCCGACTGGGCCCCTTTTGATACATCTGACCTTCGTCTTTTTTGACCTTGATTCCGCTCTCATCAGGGGCGGCAATTTTAGAATCGCCGCCATCTCACACGGGCCACCCCCGGGCCCACACCAAACAACCAAGAACACAACCATTCCCCCTTTCTTCTCGTTCATCTCAGAAACGACAAGCCCACCA